>CM070904.1:30927161-31238161 GCA_036417435.1 Inia geoffrensis | reverse complement strand
GCAAAGAAAGCTACACGAGGTGGTCCCTGGCTGCAGTCCTCTCAAACCCTAAAATCGTAAGTGATCCAGAGGGCATGCCAAAAAGAGAAGCCAGCTATTGCTGTTGGTGGGATTGTAAATTGCTAACAGCCGGTATGAGGATCAGTAGGCACATTCCTTACCAAAGTAAACACTGGAGGTACCACGAGACTCGGAAACCCCGCTGCAGGTCGCATAACCAGAGACTAGCATCATTGGAAGGAAGCACTTGCACCCCAGCGGTCCTTGTGGTACCCATGGCCGCAGCCAAGACATCCAAAGAACGAAATGTGCCGCGAGGGGTGAATGGAGAAAGATGGTCTGCTACCTACACACAGTCGACTACCACTCAGCCACAGAACAAAACGAACTCAAACTCTTTGCAGCAGCATGCGTAGAGCAGTAGATGACCTCACTAATTCTGGTCAACTAGAGGCAGCAAGACACATATCCCAGGATATCACACTTACGTCTGACGTCTCAATACAGATACTAAGGGAGCTAGTACACAAAGGTAACACAGGTTCACAAAGGAGAGAAAGAAGCCTGGAGTTGCCTGAGGGGGAAATTGGAGACCAGGGAAGGGTGATGTAGAAGGTCGAGTTTCACAGAAACACGCTTAACGTATCAAAAAGTGCTCATCAAGGGCGACCCACCGGAAAGCACAGGGAACGCTACAAAACATTCTTCAATAAACTAAGAGTGCAAAGAATCCGAAACCCTACGGGTACACCTACGTGTATAATTGCATCAGGTGGCTGTAGAATTGAAAAGGACCCAAAATTCTATATGAACTAGGGTGAAAGGGTAAAGCACTGTTCAATGAGAAGGCAAGTAAGGGGTTAAGAAATGCCTACTCTGTTACCCCAGGCCTCTGTGATGTCGTTACCACGGTAAGGCTCCTGGAGCCTCGGCAGGCCTGGGTCCCACGGCCGGAGCATGCTGCTGCTGAGGCAGCAAGGGAGGAGGACGTGCTACCTGACCAGCGGCACCTCGGACCGCTATTGCCCATTCTCCCCTGCGTGGTACCACATTCTCCCGATCCAACGTGGCCCTCCTACAGGTAAGCAGAGCCCGCTGTTCCCAAATGAGTGTGGAGCAGCTGAGAGGGAAGAGCGGTGAAGAAACCGGATATGCACAGCTCCTGCTAGGCAGGCTCCCACCTCCAGGCCTCTTCATTAGAGTCGCCCCACCTGCGAACCAAGGCACCCTCCGAGGAGCCCACTTGCAAGGCTTGCGATATGTCTGGGGTGTGGCAGTGCAGGTTAAGAGGCAGGAGGTGAGCATACACAAGCCCAGGGGTGTGTGTTCAGCCATGTTCGACTCCCCATTTCCAATCCAGCACTGGGACCACCGCTAAGGCTTTCTTTCCTCAAGTTAGCAGAGACCACACGGAGTAGTGCTGCCGCCTTGTAACACACTGCCGTAACAACCTTACCAAACGTAAGAACCTTACCAACCGTGCTGAAAGGCACCTATCATTCACAAGGTCTATGGCCTGCAGCTTTGCAAACACAACCCTGCGCTCAAGAAATATCCTGGGCTAGGTACTCTGAAATTAAATCAAATCAGGCCAAACACTGAGGCACGAACCATTCAAGAACTCAGTGATACTCAACCATCTTTTAGAAAAGAACACATTCAAATGAAAAGATGATCAGGATCTGTCATAATTAGAGAGTGAAAAGAAAGTTAGCCGAGTTGTGCCCTGGCTGCAGTCCTGTCAAACCCTAACCTTTTAAGTGCTCAAGGCGGCATTCCAAAAAGGGAAGTCAGCTATTGGTGTTGGGGGAATTGTAAATTGGTAACAGCAGGTATGAGGATCAGTAGGCACATTCCTTACCTAAATAAACGTTGGAGGTACCACAAGATTCGGAAACGACTCTGCTGGTCGTATAACCAGAGACTAGCATCATTGGAAGGAGGCACTTGCACCCAGGCAGTGGTTGTGGTACCCTTGACCACAGCCAAGACATACAAACGAACGAACTGTCGAGCGAGGGGTGAAGGGAGAAAGATGTTCTGCTACCTACACACACTCGCCTACCACTCAGCCACAGAACAAAAGGTACTCATAGTATTTGCAGCAGCATGGGTCGAGCCGAAGATGATCTCCCTAATTCTGGTCAATTAGAGGAAGCAAGGCACATATCCCCGGATATCACTTATGTGTGCAGTCTAAATAGGGATACAAAGGAAGCTAGTAAAGAAAGGAAACACAAGTTCACAAAGGGAAGAAAGAAGCGAGGAGTTCCCACATGGGGAAACTGGAGACCGGGGAAGGGTGAATTAGGAGTTTGGGATAAACAGAAACACACTTAACATATCAAAAAGTGCTCATCAAGGGCGACCCACCCGAAAGCACAGGGAATGCTACAAAATATTCCTCGATAAACTAACGGGGCAAAAAATCCGAAACCCTACAGGTGCAGCTATCGTTATAATTGCATCAAGTGGCTATAGAAATCAAAGAGACGCAACATTGTATATAAACTATGCTGAAAGGCAAAAGGACCGTTCAATGACAAGGCAAGCAAGGGGTTAAGAAATGCCCATTTTCTTACCTCAGGCCTCTGTGACTTCGGCTGGTGTCAGACACCTGGAGCCTCAGCAGGCCTGTGTCCCGCGGCTGGAGGATGCTGCTGCTGTTCTCCCCTGCGTGGTTCCGCAATCTCCCCATGCAACATGACCCTCCTACAGGTAAGCACAGCCGAGTGTATCCATGTGATGGTGGAACAGCTGAGAGGGAAGGGCTGTGAAGAACCCGGATCTCCACAGCTCCTCCTAGGCAAGTTCCCACCTCCAGCCCACTTCATTAGAGTTGCCCCACCTGCGAGCCACGACACCCTCCGAGTAGCCCACTTGCAAGGCTTGCCATACGCCTGGGGTGGGGCAGTGCAGGTTAAGGGGCAGGGGGTGAGCCTACAAAAGGCAGGGGTGTGTGTTCAGCCACCTTCGACTCCCCATTTCCAATCCAACACCGGGACCCCCGCTAAGGCTTTCTTTCCCCATGTTACCAGAGACGACATGGAGTTGTGCTGCCGCCTTGTGGCCCACTGCCGTAACAACCTTAACAACAGTGCTGAAGGGCACCTATCATCCACAAGGCCTACGGCCTGCGGCTTTGCAGACACAACCCTGCCCTCAAGAAATATCCCGGGCTGGGAATCGGGAACGAATTCAAATCAGGCCCGACTCTGAGGCAGGAACCTTTCAAGAACTCAGTGGTACTCACTCGCGTTTTAGAAAACAGCACACTCAAAAGAAAAGATGCCCAGGATCTGTCATGATTAGAGAGTGCAAAGAAAGCTACACGAGGTGGTCCCTGGCTGCAGCCCTCTCAAACCCTAAAATCGTAAGTGATCAAGAGGGCATGCCAAAAAGAGAAGCCAGCTATTGCTGTTGGTGGGATTGTAAATTGCTAACAGCCGGTATGAGGATCAGTAGGCACATTCCTTACCAAAGTAAACACTGGAGGTACCACGAGACTCAGAAACCACGCTGCAGGTCGCATAACCAGAGACTAGCATCATTGGAAGGAAGCACTTGCACCCCAGCGGTCCTTGTGGTACCCATGAACGCAGCCAAGACATCCAAAGAACGAAATGTGCAGCGAGGGGTGAATGGAGAAAGATGTTCTGCTACCTACACACAGTCGACTACCACTCAGCCACAGAACAAAACGAACTCAAACTCTTTGCAGCAGCATGCGTAGAGCAGTAGATGACCTCACTAATTCTGGTCAACTAGAGGCAGCAAGACACATATCCCAGGATATCACACTTACGTCTGCCATCTCAATAAGGATACTAAGGGAGCTAGTACACAAAGGTAACACAGGTTTACAAAGGAAAGAAAGAAGCCTGGTTTTGCCTGAGGGGGAAATTGGAGACCGGGGAAGGGTGATGTAGGAGGTCGGGTTTCAAAGAAACACACTTAACGTATCAAAAAGTGCTCATCAAGGGCGACCCACCGGAAAGCACAGGGAACACTACAAAACATTCCTCAATAAACGAAGAGTGCAAAGAATCCGAAACCCTACGGGTACACCTACGTGTATAATTGCATCAGGTGGCTGTAGAATTGAAAAGGACCCAAAATTCTATATGAACTAGGCTGAAATGGTAAAGCACTGTTCAATGAGAAGGCAAGTAAGGGGTTAAGAAATGCTTACTCTGTTACCCCAGGCCTCTGTGATGTCGTTACCACGGTAAGGCTCCTGGAGCCTCGGCAGGCCTGGGTCCCACGGCCGGAGCATGCTGCTGCTGAGGCAGCAAGGGAGGAGGACGTGCTACCTGACCAGCGGCACCGCGGACCCCTATTGCCCATTCTCCCCTGCGTGGTACCACATTCTCCCGATCCAACGTGGCCCTCCTACAGGTAAGCAGAGCCCGCTGTTCCCAAATGAGTGTGGAGCAGCTGAGAGGGAAGAGCGGTGAAGAAACCGGATCTCCACAGCTCCTGCTAGGCAGTTTCCCACCTCCAGCCCTCTTCATTAGAGTCGCCCCACCTGCGAACCACGACACCCTCCGAGGAGCCCACTTGCAATCTTGCGAAATGCCTGCGGTGTGGCAGTGCAGGTTAAGGGGCAGGAGGTGAGCATACACAAGCCCAGGGGTGTGTGTTCAGCCATGTTCGACTCCCCATTTCCAATCCAGCACTGGGACCACCGCTAAGGCTTTCTTTCCTCAAGTTAGCAGAGACCACACGGAGTAGTGCTGCCGCCTTGTAGCACACTGCCGTAACAACCTTACCAAACGTAAGAACCTTACCAATCGTGCTGAAAGGCACCTATCATTCACAAGGTCTATGGCCTGCAGCTTTGCAAACACAACCCTGCCCTCAAGAAATATCCTGGGCTAGGTAATCTGAAATTAAGTCAAATCAGGCCAAACACTGAGGCACGAACCATTCAAGAACTCAGTGATACTCACCCATCTTTTAGAAAAGAACACATTCAAATGAAAAGATGCTCAGGATCTGTCATAATTAGAGAGTGAAAAGAAAGTTAGCCGAGTTGTTCCCTGGCTGCAGTCCTGTCAAACCCTAACATTTTAAGCGCTCAAGAGGGCATGCTAAAAAGGGAAGTCAGCTATTGCTGTTGGTCAATTGTACATTGGTAACAGCAGGTATGAGGTTCAGTAGGCACATTCCTTACCTAAATAAACATTCGAGGTACCACAAGATTCGGAAACGCCTCTGCAGGTCGTATAACCAGAGACTAGCATCATTGGAAGGAAGCACTTGCACCCAGTCAGTGGTTGTGGTACCCTTGACCACAGCCAAGACATACAAACGAACAAACTGTCGAGCGAGGGCTGAAGGGAGAAAGATGTTCTGCTACCTACACACACTCGCCTACCACTCAGCCACAGAACAAAAGGAACTCATAGTATTTGCAGCAGCATGGGTCGAGCCGAAGATGATCTCCCTAACTCTGGTCAATTAGAGGCAACAAGGCACATATCCCCGGATATCACTTATGTGTGCAGTCTAAATAGGGATACAAAGGAAGCTAGTAAAGAAAGGAAACACAGGTTCACAAAGAGAAGAAAGAAGCGAGGAGTTCCCACATGGGGAAACTGGAGAGTGGGGAAGGGTGAATTAGGAGATTGGGATAAACAGAAACACACTTAACGTATCAAAAAGTGCTCATCAAGGGCGACCCACCCGAAAGCACAGGGAACGCTACAAAATATTCCTCGATAAACTAAAGGGGCAAAAAATCCGTAACCCTATAGGTGCAGCTACCGTTATAATTGCATCAAGTGGCTATAGAAGTCAAAGAGACGCAACATTGTATATAAACTATGCTGAAAGACAAAAGGACCGTTCAATGACAAGGCAAGCAAGGGGTTAAGAAATGCCCATTTTCTTACCTCAGGACTCTGTGACTTCGGCTGGTGTCAGACACCTGGAGCCTCAGCAGGCCTGTGTCCCGCGGCTGGAGGATGCTGCTGCTGTTCTCCCCTTCGTGGTTCCGCAATCTCCCAATGCAACATGGCCCTCCTACAGGTAAGCACAGCCGGGTGTATCCATGTGATGGTGGAACAGCTGAGAGGGAAGGGCTGTGAAGAACCCGGATCTCCACAGCTCCTCCTAGGCAAGTTCCCACCTCCAGCCCACTTCATTAGAGTCGCCCCACCTGCGAGCCATAACACCCTGCCAGTAGCCCACTTGCAAGGCTTGCCATATGCCTGGGGTGGGGCAGTGCAGGTTAAGGGGCAGGGGGTGAGCCTACAAAAGCCCCGGTGTGTTCAGCCACCTTCGGGTCCCCATTTTCAATCCAACACCGGGACCCCCGCTAAGGCTTTCTTTCCCCATGTTACCAGAGACGACACGGAGTAGTGCTGCCGACTTGTGGCTCACTGCCGTAACAACCTTAACAACAGTGCTGAAGGGCACCTATCATCCACAAGGCCTACGGCCTGCGGCTTTGCAGACACAACCCTGCCCTCAAGAAATATCCCGGGCTGGGAATCCGGAACGAATTCAAATCAGGCCCGACTCTGAGACAGGAACCTTTCAAGAACTCAGTGGTACTCACTCGCGTTGTAGAAAACAGCAGACTCAAAAGAAAAGATGCCCAGTATCTGTCATGATTAGAGAGCGCAAAGAAAGCTACACGAGGTGGTCCCTGGCTGCAGTCCTCTCAAACCCTAAAATCGTAAGTGATCAAGAGGGCATGCCAAAAAGAGAAGCCAGCTATTGCTGTTGGTGGGATTGTAAATTGCTAACAGCCGGTATGAGGATCAGTAGGCACATTCCTTACCAAAGTAAACACTGGAGGTACCACGAGATTCGGAAACCCCGCTGCAGGTCGCATAACCAGAGACTAGCATCATTGGAAGGAAGCACTTGCACCCCAGCGGTCCTTGTGGTACCCATGAACGCAGCCAAGCCATCCAAAGAACGAAATGTGCAGCGAGGGGTGAATGGAGAAAGATGTTCTGCTACCTACACACAGTCGACTACCACTCAGCCACAGAACAAAACGAACTCAAACTCTTTGCAGCAGCATGCGTAGAGCAGTAGATGACCTCACTAATTCTGGTCAACTAGAGGCAGCAAGACACATATCCCAGGATATCACACTTACGTCTGCCATCTCAATAAGGATACTAAGGGAGCTAGTACACAAAGGTAACACAGGTTTACAAAGGAAAGAAAGAAGCCTGGATTTGCCTGAGGGGGAAATTGGAGACCGGGGAAGGGTGATGTAGGAGGTCGGGTTTCAAAGAAACACACTTAACGTATCAAAAAGTGCTCATCAAGGGCGACCCACCGGAAAGCACAGGGAACACTATAAAACATTCCTCAATAAACGAAGAGTGCAAAGAATCCGAAACCCTACGCGTACACCTACGTGTATAATTGCATCAGGTGGCTGTAGAATTGAAAAGGACCCAAAATTCTATATGAACTAGGCTGAAAGGGTAAAGCACTGTTCAATGAGAAGGCAAGTAAGGGGTTAAGAAATGCCTACTCTGTTACCCCAGGCCTCTGTGATGTCGTTACCACGGTAAGGCTCCTGGAGCCTCGGCAGGCCTGGGTCCCACGGCCGGAGCATGCTGCTGCTGAGGCAGCAAGGGAGGAGGACGTGCTACCTGACCAGCGGCACCGCGGACCCCTATTGCCCATTCTCCCCTGCGTGGTACCACATTCTCCCGATCCAACGTGGCCCTCCTACAGGTAAGCAGAGCCCGCTGTTCCCAAATGAGTGTGGAGCAGCTGAGAGGGAAGAGCGGTGAAGAAACCGGATCTCCACAGCTCCTGCTAGGCAGGTTCCCACCTCCAGCCCTCTTCATTAGAGTCGCCCCACCTGCGAACCACGGCACCCTCCGAGGAGCCCACTTGCAAGGCTTGCGAAATGCCTGCGGTGTGGAAGTGCAGGTTAAGGGGCAGGAGGTGAGCATACACAAGCCCAGGGGTGTGTGTTCAGCCATGTTCGACTCCCCATTTCCAATCCAGCACTGGGACCACCGCTAAGGCTTTCTTTCCTCAAGTTAGCAGAGACCACACGGAGTAGTGCAGCCGCCTTGTAGCACACTGCCGTAACAACCTTACCAAACGTAAGAACCTTACCAACCGTGCTGAAAGGCACCTATCATTCACAAGGTCTATGGCCTGCAGCTTTGCAAACACAACCCTGCCCTCAAGAAATATCCTGGGCTAGGTACTCTGAAATTAAGTCAAATCAGGCCAAACACTGAGGCACGAACCATTCAAGAACTCAGTGATACTCACCCAACTTTTAGAAAAGAACACATTCAAATGAAAAGATGCTCAGGATCTGTCATAATTAGAGAGTGAAAAGAAAGTTAGCCGAGTTGTTCCCTGGCTGCAGTCCTGTCAAACCCTAACATTTTAAGTGCTCAAGAGGGCATGCTAAAAAGGGAAGTCAGCTATTGCTGTTGGTGGAATAGTAAATTGGTAACAGCAGGTATGAGGATCAGTAGGCACATTCCTTACCTAAATAAACATTGGAGGTACCACAAGATTCGGAAACGCCTCTGCAGGTCGTATAACCAGAGACTAGCATCATTGGAAGGAAGCACTTGCACCCAGTCAGTGGTTGTGGTACCCTTGACCACAGCCAAGACATACAAACGAACAAACTGTCGAGCGAGGGCTGAAGGGAGAAAGATGTTCTGCTACCTACACACACTCGCCTACCACTCAGCCACAGAACAAAAGGAGCTCATAGTATTTGCAGCAGCATGGGTCGAGCCGAAGATGATCTCCCTAACTCTGGTCAATTAGAGGCAACAAGGCACATATCCCCGGATATCACTTATGTGTGCAGTCTAAATAGGGATACAAAGGAAGCTAGTAAAGAAAGGAAACACAGGTTCACAAAGAGAAGAAAGAAGCGAGGAGTTCCCACATGGGGAAACTGGAGACAGGGGAAGGGTGAATTAGGAGATTGGGATAAACAGAAACACACTTAACGCATCAAAGAGTGCTCATCAAGGGCGACCCACCCGAAAGCACAGGCAACGCTACAAAATATTCCTCGATAAACTAACGGGGCAAAAAATCCGAAACCCTACAGGTGCAGCTACCGTTATAATTGCATCAAGTGGCTATAGAAGACAAAGAGACGCAACATTGTATATAAACTATGCTGAAAGGCAAAAGGACCGTTCAATGACAAGGCAAGCAAGGGGTTAAGAAATGCCCATTTTCTTACCTCAGGCCTCTGTGACTTCGGCTGGTGTCAGACACCTGGAGCCTCAGCAGGCCTGTGTCCCGCGGCTGGAGGATGCTGCTGCTGTTCTCCCCTGCGTGGTTCCGCAATCTGCCGATGTAACATGGCCCTCCTACAGGTAAGCACAGCCGGGTGTATCCATGTGATGGTGGAACAGCTGAGAGGGAAGGGCTGTGAAGAACCCGGATCTCCACAGCTCCTCCTAGGCAAGTTCCCACCTCCAGCCCACTTCATTAGAGTCGCCCCACCTGCGAGCCACGACACCCTCCGAGTAGCCCACTTGCAAGGCTTGCCATATGCCTGGGGCGGAGCAGTGCAGGTTAAGGGGCAGGGGGTGAGCCTACAAAAGCACCGGAGTGTGTGTTCAGCCACCTTCGACTCCCCATTTCCAATCCAACACCGGGACCCCCGCTAAGACTTTCTTTCCCCATGCTACCAGAGACGACACGGAGTAGTGCTGCCGCCTTGTGGCCCACTGCCGTAACAACCTTAACAACAGTGCTGAAGGGCACCTATCATCCACAAGGCCTATGGCCTGCGGCTTTGCAGACACAACCCTGCCCTCAAGAAATATCCCGGGCTGGGAATCGGGAACGAATTCAAATCAGGCCCGACTCTGAGGCAGGAACCTTTCAAGAACTCAGTGGTACTCACTCGCGTTTTAGAAAACAGCACACTCAAAAGAAAAGATGCCCAGGATCTGTCATGATTAGAGAGTGCAAAGAAAGCTACACGAGGTGGTCCCTGGCTGCAGTCCTCTCAAACCCTAAAATCGTAAGTGATCAAGAGGGCATGCCAAAAAGAGAAGCCAGCTATTGCTGTTGGTGGGATTGTAAATTGCTAACCGCCGGTATGAGGATCAGTAGGCACATTCCTTACCAAAGTAAACACTGGAGGTACCACGAGACTCGGAAACCCCGCTGCAGGTCGCATAACCAGAGACTAGCATCATTGGAAGGAAGCACTTGCACCCCAGCGGTCCTTGTGGTACCCATGACCGCAGCCAAGACATCCAAAGAACGAAATGTGCAGCGAAGGGTGAATGGAGAAAGATGGTCTGCTACCTACACACAGTCGACTACCACTCAGCCACAGAACAAAACAAACTCAAACTCTTTGCAGCAGCACGCGAAGAGCAGTAGATGACCTCACTACTTGTGGTCAACTAGAGGCAGCAAGACACATATCCCAGGATATCACACTTACGTCTGCCATCTCAATATGGATACTAAGGGAGGTAGTACACAAAGGTAACACAGGTTTACAAAGGAAAGAAAGAAGCCTGGAGTTGCCTGAGGGGGAAATTGGAGACCGGGGAAGGGTGATGTAGGAGGTCGGGTTTCACAGAAACACGCTTAACGTATCAAAAAGTGCTCATCAAGGGCGACCCACCGGAAAGCGCAGGGAATGCTACAAAACATTCCTCAATAAACGAAGAGTGCAAAGAATCCGAAACCCTACGGGTACACCTACGTGTATAATTTCATCAGGTGGCTGTAGAATTGAAAATGACCCAAAATTCTATATGAACTAGGCTGAAAGGGTAAAGCACTGCTCAATGAGAAGGCAAGTAAGGGGATAAGAAATGCTTACTCTGTTACCCCAGGCCTCTGTGATGTCGTTACCACGGTAAGGCTCCTGGAGCCTCGGCAGGCCTGGGTCCCACGGCCGGAGAATGCTGCTGCTGAGGCAGCAAGGGAGCAGGACGTGCTACCTGACCAGCGGCACCTCGGACCGCTATTGCCCATTCTCCCCTGCGTGGTACCACATTCTCCCGATCCAACGTGGCCCTCCTACAGTTAAGCAGAGCCCGCTGTTCCCAAATGAGTGTGGAGCAGCTGAGAGGGAAGAGCGGTGAAGAAACCGGATCTCCACAGCTCCTGCTAGGCAGGTTCCCACCTCCAGCCCTCTTCATTAGAGTCGCCCCACCTGCGATCCACGGCACCCTCCGAGGAGCCCATTTGAAAGGCTTGCGATATGCCTGGGGTGTGGCAGTGCAGGTTAAGGGGCAGGAGGTGAGCATACACAAGCCCAGGGGTGTGTGTTCAGCCATGTTCGACTCCCCATTTCCAATCCAGCACTGGGACCACCGCTAAGGCTTTCTTTCCTCAAGTTAGCAGACACCACACGGAGTAGTGATGCCGCCTTGTAGCACACTGCCGTAACAAACTTACCAAACGTAAGAACCTTATCAACCGTGCTGAAAGGCACCTATCATTCACAAGGTCTATGGCCTGCAGCTATGCAAACACAACCCTGCGCTCAAGAAATATCCTGGGCTAGGTACTATGAAATTAAGTCAAATCAGGCCAAACACTGAGGCACGAACCATTCAAGAACTCAGTGATACTCACCCAACTTTTAGAAAAGAACACATTCAAATGAAAAGATGCTCAGGATCTGTCATAATTAGAGAGTGAAAAGAAAGTTAGCCGAGTTGTTCCCTGGCTGCAGTCCTGTCAAACCCTAACATTTTAAGTGCTCAAGAGGGCATGCCAAAAAGGGAAGTCAGCTATTGCTGTTGGTGGAATTGTAAATTGGTAACAGCAGGTATGAGGATCAGTAGGCACATTCCTTACCTAAATAAACATTGGAGGTACCACAAGATTCGGAAACGACTCTTCAGGTCGTATAACCAGAGACTAGCATCATTGGAAGGAGACACTTGCACCCAGGCAGTGGTTCTGGTACCCTTGACCACAGCCAAGACATACAAACGAACGAACTGTCGAGCGAGGGGTGAAGGGAGAAAGATGTTCTGCTACCTACACACACTCGCCTACCACTCAGCCACAGAACAAAAGGTACTCATAGTATTTGCAGCAGCATGGGTCGAGCCGAAGATGATCTCCCTAATTCTGGTCAATTAGAGGCAGCAAGGCACATATCCCCGGATATCACTTATGTTTGCAGTCTAAATAGGGATACAAAGGAAGCTAGTAAAGAAAGGAAACACAGGTTCACAAAGGGAAGAAAGAAGCGAGGAGTTCCCACATGGGGAAACTGGAGACCGGGGAAGGGTGAATTAGGAGTTTGGGATAAACAGAAACACACTTAACATATCAAAAAGTGCTCATCAAGGGCGACCCACTCGAAAGCACAGGGAACGCTACAAAATATTCCTCGATAAACTAAAGGGGCAAAAAATCCGAAACCCTACAGGTGCAGCTACCGTTATAATTGCATCAAGTGGCTATAGAAGTCAAAGAGACGCAACATTGTATATAAACTATGCTGAAAGGCGAAAGGACCGTTCAATGACAAGGCAAGCAAGGGGTTAAGAAATGCCCATTTTCTTACCTCAGGCCTCTGTGACTTCGGCTGGTGTCAGACACCTGGAGCCTCAGCAGGCCTGTGTCCCGCGGCTGGAGGATGTTGCTGCTGTTCTCCCCTGCGTGGTTCTGCAATCTCGCAATGCAACATGGCCCTCCTACAGGTAAGCACAGCCGGGTGTATCCATGTGATGGTGGAACAGCTGAGAGGGAAGGGCTGTGAAGAACCCGGATCTCCACAGCTCCTCCTAGGCAAGTTCCCACCTCCAGCCCACTTCATTAGAGTCGCCCCACCTGCGAGACACGACACCCTTGCGAGTAGCCCAATTGCAAGGCTTGCCATACGCCTGGGGTGGGGCAGTGCAGGTTAAGGGGCAGGGGGTGAGCCTACAAAAGCCCCGGAGTGTGTGTTCAGCCACCTTCGACTCCCCATTTCCAATCCAACACCGGGACCCCCGCTAAGACTTTCTTTCCCCATGTTACCAGAGACGACACGGAGTAGTGCTGCCGCCTTGTGGCCCACTGCCGTAACAACATTAACAACAGTGCTGAAGGGCACCTATCATCCACAAGGCCTATGGCCTGCGGCTTTGCAGACACAACCCTGCCCTCAAGAAATATCCCGGGCTGGGAATCGGGAACGAATTCAAATCAGGCCCGACTCTGAGGCAGGAACCTTTCAAGAACTCAGTGGTACTCACTCGCGTTTTAGAAAACAGCACACTCTAAAGAAAAGATGCCCAGGATCTGTCATGATTATAGAGTGCAAAGAAAGCTACACGAGGTGGTCCCTGGCTGCAGTCCTCTCAAACCCTAAAATCGTAAGTGATCAAGAGGGCATGCCAAAAAGAGAAGCCAGCTATTGCTGTTGGTGGGATTGTAAATTGCTAAGAGCCGGTATGAGGATCAGTAGGCACATTCCTTACCAAAGTAAACACTGGAGGTACCACGAGATTCGGAAACCCCGCTGCAGGTCGCATAACCAGAGACTAGCATCATTGGAAGGAAGCACTTGCACCCCAGCGGTCCTTGTGGTACCCATGACCGCAGCCAAGACATCCAAAGAACGAAATGTGCAGCGAGAGGTGAATGGAGAAAGATGTTCTGCTACCTACACACTGTCGACTACCACTAAGCCACAGAACAAAACGAACCCAAACTCTTTGCAGCAGCATGCGTAGAGCAGTAGATGACCTCACTAATTCTGGTCAACTACAGGCAGCAAGACACATATCCCAGGATATCACAATTACGTCTGCCGTCTCAATACGGATACTAAGGGAGCTTGTACACAAAGGTAACACAGGTTTACAAAGGAAAGAAAGAAGCCTGGAGTTGCCTGAGGGGGAAATTGGAGATCGGGGAAGGGTAATGTAGGAGGTCGGGTTTCACAGAAACACGCTTAGCTAAACGTATCAAAAAGTGCTCATCAAGGGCGATCCACCGGAAAGCACAGGGAACGCTACAAAACATTCCTCAATAAACGAAGAGTGCAAAGAATCCGAAACCCTACGGGTACACCTACGTGTATAATTGCATCAGGTGGCTGTAGAACTGAAAAGGACCCAAAATTCTATATGAACTAGGCTGAAAGGGTAAAGCACTGTTCAATGAGAAGGCAAGTAAGGGGTTAAGAAATGCCTACTCTGTTACCCCAGGCCTCAGTGATGTCCTTACCACGGTAAGGCTCCTGGAGCCTCAGCAGGCCTGGGTCCCACGGCCGGAGCATGCTGCTGCTGAGGCAGCAAGGGAGGAGGACGTTGTACCTGACCAGCGGCACCTCGGACCGCTACTGCCCATTCTCCCCTGCGTGGTACCACATTCTCCCCATCCAACGTGGCCCTCCTACAGGTAAGCAGAGCCCGCTGTTCCCAAATGAGTGTGGAGCAGCTGAGAGGGAAGAGCGGTGAAGAAACCGGATCTCCACAGCTCCTGCTAGGCAGGTTCCCACCTCCAGCCCTCTTCATTAGAGTCGCCCCACCTGCGAACCAAGGCACCCTCCGAGGAGCCCACTTGCAAGGCTTGCGATATGCCTGGGGTGTGGCAGTGCAGGTTAAGGGGCAGGAGGTGAGCATACACAAGCCCAGGGGTGTGTGTTCAGCCATGTTCGACTCCCCATTTCCAATCCAGCACTGGGACCACCGCTAAGGCTTTCTTTCCTCAAGTTAGCAGAGACCACACGGAGTAGTGCTGTCGCCTTGTAGCACACTGCCGTAAAAACCTTACCAAACGTAAGAACCTTACCAACCGTGCTGAAAGGCACCTATCATTCACAAGGTCTATGGCCTGCAGCTATGCAAACACAACCGTGCGCTCAAGAAATATCCTGGGCTAGGTACTCTGAAATTAAGTCAAATCAGGCCAAACACTGAGGCACGAACCATTCAAGAACTCAGTGATACTCACCCATCTTTTAGAAAAGAACACATTCAAATGAAAAGATGATCAGGATCTGTCATAATTAGAGAGTGAAAAGAAAGTTAGCCGAGTTGTTCCCTGGCTGCAGTCCTGTCAAACCCTAACATTTTAAGTGCTCAAGAGGGCATGCCAAAAAGGGAAGTCAGCTATTGCTGTTGGTGGAATTATAAATTGGTAACAGCAGGTATGAGGATCAATAGGCACATTCCTTACCTAAATAAACATTGGAGGTACCACAAGATTCGGAAACGCCTCTGCAGGTCGTATAACCAGAGACTAGCATCATTGGAAGGAGGCACTTGCACCCAGTCAGTGGTTGTGGTACCCTTGACCACAGCCAAGACATACAAACGAACAAACTGTCGAGCGAGGGCTGAAGGGAGAAAGATGTTCTGCTACCTACACACACTCGCCTACCACTCAGCCACAGAACAAAAGGAACTCATAGTATTTGCAGCAGCATGGGTCGAGCCGAAGATGATCTCCCTAATTCTGGTCAATTAGAGGCAGCAAGGCACATATCCCCGGATATCACTTATGTGTGCAGTCTAAATAGGGATACAAAGGAAGCTAGTAAAGAAAGGAAACACAGGTTCACAAAGGGAAGAAAGAAGCGAGGAGTTCCCACATGGGGAAACTGGAGACCGGGGAAGGGTGAATTAGGAGTTTCGGATAAACAGAAACACACTTAACGTATCAAAAAGTGCTCATCAAGGGCGACCCAGCCGAAAGCACAGGGAACGCTACAAAATATTCCTCGATAAACTAACGGGGCAAAAAATCCGAAACCCTACAGGTGCAGCTACCGTTATAATTGCATCAAGTGGCTATAGAAGTCAAAGAGACGCAACATTGTATATAAACTATGCTGAAAGGCAAAAGTACCGTTCAATGACAAGGCAAGCAAGGGGTTAAGAAATGCCCATTTTCTTACCTCAGGCCTCTGTGACTTCGGCTGGTGTCAGACACCTGGAGCCTCAGCAGGCCTGTGTCCCGCGGCTGGAGGATGCTGCTGCTGTTCTCCCCTGCGTGGTTCCGCAATCTGCCGATGTAACATGGCCCTCCTACAGGTAAGCACAGCCGGGTGTATCCATGTGATGGTGGAACAGGTGAGAGGGAAGGGCTGTGAAGAACCCGGATCTCCACAGCTCCTCCTAGGCAAGTTCCCACCTCCAGCCCACTTCATTAGAGTCACCCCACCTGCGAGCCACGACACCCTGCGAGTAGCCCACTTGCAAGGCTTGCCATACGCCTGGGGTGGGGCAGTGCAGGTTAAGGGGCAGGGGTTGAGCGTACAAAAGCCCCGGGGTGTGTGTTCAGCCACCTTCGACTCCCCGTTGCCAATCCAACACCGGGACCCCCGCTAAGGCTTTCTTTCCCCGTTTACCAGAGACGACACGGAGTAGTGCTGCCGCCTTGTGGCCCACTGCCGTAACAACCTTAACAACAGTGCTGAAGGGCACCTATCATCCACAAGGCCTATGGCCTGCGGCTTTGCAGACACAACCCTGCCCTCAAGAAATATCCCGGGCTGGGAATCGGGAACGAATTCAAATTAGGCCCGGCTCTGAGGCAGGAACCTTTCAAGAACTCAGTGGTACTCACTCGCGTTTTAGAAAACAGCACACTCTAAAGAAAAAATGCCCAGGATCTGTCATGATTATAGAGTGCAAAGAAAGCTACACGAGGTGGTCCCTGGCTGCAGTCCTCTCAAACCCTAAAATCGTAAGTGATCAAGAGGGCATGCCAAAAAGAGAAGCCAGCTATTGCTGTTGGTGGGATTGTAAATTGCTAACAGCCGGTAAGAGGATCAGTAGGCACATTCCTTACCAAAGTAAACACTGGAGGTACCACGAGATTCGGAAACCCCGCTTCAGGTCGCATAACCAGAGACTAGCATCATTAGAAGGAAGCACTTGCACCCCAGCGGTCCTTGTGGTACCCATGACCGCAGGCAAGACATCCAAAGAACGAAATGTGCAGCGAGGGGTGAATGGAGAAAGATGTTCTGCTACCTACACACAGTCGAGTACCACTCAGCCACAGAATAAAACGAACTCAAACTCTTTGCAGCAGCATGCGTAGAGCAGTAGATGACCTCACTAATTCTGGTCAACTAGAGGCAGCAAGACACATATCCCAGAATATCACAGTTAAGTCTGCCATCTCAATACGGATACTTAGGGAGCTAGTACTCAAAGGTAACAGAGGTATACAAAGGAAAGAAAGAAGCCTGGAGTTGCCTGAGGGGGAAATTGGAGACCTGGGAAGGGTGATGTAGGAGGTCGGGTTTCACAGAAACACGCTTAACGTATCAAAAAGTGCTCATCAAGGGCGACCCACCGGAAAGCACAGGGAACGCTACAAAACATTCCTCAATAAACGAAGAGTGAAAAGAATCCGAAACCCTACGGGTACACCTACGTGTATAATTGCATCAGGTGGCTGTAGAATTGAAAAGGACCCAAAATTCTATATGAACTAGGCTGAAAGGGTAAAGCACTGTTCAATGAGAAGGCAAGTAAGGGGTTAAGAAATGCCTACTCTGTTACCCCAGGCCTCTGTGATGTCGTTACCACGGTAAGGCTCCTGGAGCCTCGGCAGGCCTGGGTCCCACGGCCGGAGCATGCTGCTACTGAGGCAGCAAGGGAGGAGGACGTGCTACCTGACCAGCGGCACCTCGGACCGCTATTGCCCATTCTCCCCTGCGTGGTACCACCTTCTCCCGATCCAACGTGGCCCTCTTACATGTAAGCAGAGCCCGCTGTTCCCAAATGAGTGTGGAGCAGCTGAGAAGGAAGAGCGGTGAAGAAACAAGATCTCCACAGCTCCTGCTAGGCAGGTTCCCACCTCCAGCCCTCTTCATTAGAGTCGCCCCACCTGCGAACCACGGCACCCTCGGAGGAGCCCACTTGCAAGGCTTGCGATATGCCTGGGGTGTGGCAGTGCAGGTTAAGGGGCAGGAGGTGAGCATACACAAGCCCAGGGGTGTGTGTTCAGCCATGTTCGACTCCCCATTTCCAATCCAGCACTGGGACCACCGCTAAGGCTTTCTTTCCTCAAGTTAGAAGAGACCACACGGAGTAGTGCTGCCGCCTTGTAGCACACTGCCGTAACAACCTTACCAAACGTAAGAACCTTATTAACCGTGCTGAAAGGCACCTATCATTCACAAGGTCTATGGCCTGCAGCTTTGCAAACACAGCCCTGCGCTCAACAAATATCCTGGGCTAGGTACTCTGAAATTAAGTCAAATCAGGCCAAACACTGAGGCACGAACCATTCAAGGACTCAGTGATACTCACCCATCTTTTAGAAAAGAACACATTCAAATGAAAAGATGATCAGGATCTGTCATAATTAGAGAGTGAAAAGAAAGTTAGCCGAGTTGTTCCCTGGCTGCAGTCCTGTCAAACCCTAACATTTTAAGTGCTCAAGAGGGTATGCCAAAAAGGGAAGTCAGCTATTGCTGTTGGTGGAATTGTAAATTGGTAACAGCAGGTATGAGGATCAGTAGGCACATTCCTTACCTAAATAAACATTGGAGGTACCACAAGATTCGGAAACGCCTCTGCAGGTCGTATAACCGGAGACTAGCATCATTGGAAGGAAGCACTTGCACCCAGGCAGTGGTTGTGGTACCCTTGACCACAGCCAAGACATACAAACGAACGAACTGTTGAGCGAGGGGTGAAGGGAGAAAGATGTTCTGCTACCTACACACACTCGCCTACCACTCAGCCACAGAACAAAAGGAACTCTTAGTATTTGCAGCAGCATGAGTCGAGCCGAAGATGATCTCCCTAATTCTGGTCAATTAGAGGCAGCAAGGCACATATCCCCGGATATCACTTATGTGTGCAGTCCAAATAGGGATGCAAAGGAAGCTAGTAAAGAAAGGAAACACAGGTTCACAAGGGGAAGAAAGAAGCGAGGAGTTCCTACAGGGGGAAATTGGAGACCGGGGAAGGGTGAATTAGGAGATTGGGATAAACAGAAATACACTTAACGCATCAAAGAGTGCTCATCAAGGGCGACCCACCCGAAAGCACAGGGAACGCTACAAAATATTCCTCGATAAACTAACTGGGCAAAAAATCCGAAACCCTAGAGGTACAGCTACCGTTATATTTGCATCAAGTGGCTGTAGAAGTCAAAGAGACGCAAATTGTATATAAACTATGCTGAAAGGCAAAAGGACTGTTCAATGACAAGGAAAGTAAGGGGTTAAGAAATGCCCACTTTCTTACCTCAGGCCTCTGTGACGTCGGCTGGTGTCAGACACCTGGAGCCTCAGCAGGCGTGTGTCCCGCGGCTGGAAAATGCTGCTGCTGTTCTCCCCTGCGTGGTACAACAATCTCCCGATCAAACATTGCCCTCCTACAGGTAAGCAGAGCCTGGTGCACCCACATGATGGTGGAACAGCTGAGAGGGAAGGGCTGTGAAAAACCCGGATCTCCACAGCTCCTGCTAGGCAGGTTCCCACCTCCAGCCCACTTCATGAGATTCGCCCCAGCTGCGAACCACAGCACCCTCCGAGGAGCCCAATTGCAAGGCTTGCCATATGACTGGGGTGGGGCCGTGCAGGATAAGGGGCAGAGGGTGAGCCTACATAAGGTCAGGGGTGCGTGTTCAGCAACGTTCGACTCCCCATTTCCAGTCCAACACCGGGACCCCCGCTAAGGCTTTGTTTCCCCTTGTTACCAGAGACGACACAGAGTAGTGCTGCCGCCTTGTGGCCCACTGCCGTAACAAACGTAACAACAGTGCTGAAGGGCACCTATCATCCACAAGGCCTATGGCCTGCGGCTTTGCAGACACAACCCTGCCCTCAAAAAATATCCCGGGCTAGGGAACCGGAAACGAATTCCAATCAGGTCCGACTCTGAGGCAGGAACCTTTCAAGAACTCAGTGGTACTCACCCTCGTTTTAGAAAACAGCACACTCAAAAGAAAAGATGCTCAGGATCTGTCATGATTAGAGAGTGCAAAGAAAGCTACACAAGGTAGTACCTGGCTGCAGTCCTCTCAAACCCTAAAATCGTAAGTGATCAAGAGGGCATGCCAAAAAGAGAAGCCAGCTATTACTGTTGGTGGGATTGTAAATTGCTAACAGCCGGTATGAGGATCCGTAGGCACATTCCTTACCAAACGAAACACTGGAGGGACCACGAGATTCGGCAACCGCACTGCAGGTCGCATAACCAGAGACTAGCATCATTGGAAGGAAGCACTTGCACCCCAGCGGTCCTTGTCGTACTCATGACCGCAGCCAAGACATCCAAAGAACGAAATGTGCAGCGAGGGGTGAATGCAGAAAGATGTTCTGCTACCTACACACCGTCGACTACCACTCAGCCACAGAACAAAACGAACTCAAACTCTTTGCAGCAGCATGCGTAGAGCAGTAGATGACCTCACTAATTCGGGTCAACTAGAGGCAGCAAGGCACATATCCCAGGATATCACACTTAGGTCTGCCGTCTCAATACGGATACTAAGGGAGCTAGTACACAAAGGTAACACAGGTTCACAAAGGAAAGAAAGAAGCCTGGAGTTCCCTGAGAGGGAAATTGGAGACCGGGGAAGGGTGATGTAGGAGGTCGGGATTCACAGAAACACGCTTAACGTATCAAAAAGTGCTCATCAAGGGCGACCCACCCGAAAGCACAGGGAACTCTACAAAACATTCCTCAATAAACGAAGAGTGCAAAGAATCCGAAACCCTACGGGTACACCTACGTGTATAATTGCATCAGGTGGCTGTAGAACTGAAAAAGACCCAAAATGCTATATGAAGTAGGCTGAAAGGGTAAAGCACTGTTCAATGAGAAGGCAAGTAAGGGGTTAAGAAATGCCTACTCTGTTACCTCAGGTCCCTGTGATGTCCTTACCACGGTAAGGCCCCTGGAGCCTCGGCAGGCCTGGGTCCCACGGCCGGAACATGCGGCTGCTGAGGCAGCAAGGGAGGAGGACGTGCTGCCTGACCAGCGGCACCTCGGACCGCTATTGCCCATTCTCCCCTGCGTGGTACCACATTCTCCCGATCCAAAGTGGCCCTCCTACAGGTAAGCAGAGCCCGATGTTCCCAAATGAGGGTGGAGCAGCTGAGAGGGAAGAGTGGTGAAGAAACCGGATCTCCACAGCTCCTGCTAGGCAGGTTACCAGCTCCAGCCCTCTTCATTAGAGTCGCCCCACCTGCGAGCCATGGCACCCTCCAAGGAGCCCACTTGCAAGGCTTGCAATATGCCTGGGGTGGGGCAGTTCAGGTTAAGGGGTAGGAGGTGAGCATACACAAGCCCAGGGCTGTGTGTTCAGCCACGTTCGACTCCCCATTTCCAATCCAGCACTGGGACCACCGCTAAGGCTTTCTTTCCCCAAGTTAGCAGAGACGACACGGAGTAGTGCTGCCGCCTTGTAGCACACTGCTGTAACAACTTTACCAAACGTAACAACCTTACCAACCATGCTGAAAGGCACCTATCATTCACAAGGTCTATGGCCTGCAGCTTTGCAGACACAACCCTGCCCTCAAGAAATATCCCGGGCTAGGGAATCGGAAACGAATGCAAATCGTGCCCGACTTTGAGGCAGGAACCTTTCAAGAACTGAGTGGTACTCACCCGCGTTTTAGAAAACAGCACACTCAAAAGAAAAGATGCTCAGGATCTCTCATAATTAGAGAGTGAAAAGAAAGATAGCCGAGTTGTTCCCTGGCTGCAGTCCTGTCAAACCCTAACATTTTAAGTGCTCAAGAGGACATGCGAAAATGGGAAGCCAGCTATTGCTGTTGGTGGTATTGTAAATTGGTAACAGCAGGTATGAGGATCAGTAGGCACATTCCTTACCTAAATAAACACTGGAGGTACCACAGGATTCGGAAACCCCGCTGCAGGTCGTATAACTACAGACTAGCATCACTGGAAGGAAGCACTTGCACCAAGGCTGGGGTTGTGGTACCCTTGACCACAGCCAAGACATACAAACGAACGAACTGTCAAGGGAGGGGTGAAGTGAGAAAGATGTTCTGCTACCTACACACACTCTCCTACCATTCAGCCACAGAACAAAATACACTCACAGTATTTGCTGCAGTGTGAGTGGAGCCGAAGATGATCTCCCTAATTCTGGTCAATTAGAGGCAGCAAGGCACATATCCCCGGATATCACTTATGTGTGCAGTCCAAATAGGGATACAAAGGAAGCTAGTAAAGAAAGGAAACACAGGTTCTCAAAGGGAAGAAAGAAGAGAGGAGTTCCCACAGGGGGAAACTGGAGACCGGGAAAGGGTGAATTAGGAGATTGGGATTTACAGAAACACACTTAACGTATCAAAAAGTGCTCATCAAGGGCGACCCACCCGAAAGCACAGGGAACGCTACAAAATATTCCTCGATAAACTAACGGGGCAAAAAATCCAAAGTCCTACAGATACAGCTACCGTTATAATTGCATCAAGTGGCTGTAGAAGTCAAAGAGACGCAACATTGTATATAAACTATACTGAAAGGCAAAAGGATCGTTCAATGACAAGGTAAGTAAGGGGTTAAGAAATGCCCACTTTCTTACCTCAGGCCTCTGTGAGGTCGGCTGTTGTCAGACACCTGAAGCCTCAGCAGGCCTGTGTCCCGTGGCCGGAGGATGCTGCTGCTGTTCTCCCCTGCGTGGTACCATAATCTCCCGATGCAACGTGGCCCTCCTACAGGTAAGCACAGCCTGGTGTATCCAAATGATGGTGCAACAGCTGAGAGGGAAGGGCTGTGAAGAACCCGGATCCCCACAGCTCCTGCTAGGCAAGTTCCCACCTCAAGCCCACTTCATTAGAGTCGCCCCACCTGCGAACCACGCACCCTCCGAGGAGCCCACTTGCAGGGCTTGCCATAGGTCTGGGGTGGGGCAGTGCAGGTTAAAGGGAAGGGGGTGAGCATACAAAATCCCAGTGGTGTGTGTTCATCCACGTTCGACTCCCTATTTCCAATCCAACACTGGGACCCCCGCTAAGGCTTTCTTTCCCCATGTTACCAGAGACGATACGGAGTAGTGCTGCCGCCTTGTGTCCTACTGCCGTAAAAACCTTAACAACAGTGCTGAAGACCCGTATCATCCACAAGGCCTATGGCCTGCGGCTTTGCAGACACAACCCTGCCCTCAAGAAATATCCCGGGCTAGGGAATCGGGAACGAATTCAAATCAGGCCGGACTCTGAGGAAGGAAACTTTCAAGAACTCAGTGGTACTCACCCGCGTTTTAGAAAACAGCACACTCAAAAGAAAAGATGCTCAGGATCTGTCATAATTAGAGAGTGCAAAGAAAGCTACACGAGGTGGTTCCTGGCTGCAGTCCTCTCAAACCCTAAAATCGTAAGTGATCAAGAGGGCATGCCAAAAAGAGAAGCCAGCTTTTGCTGTTCGTGGGATTGTAAATTGCTAACAGCCGGTATGAGGATCAGTAGGCACATTCCTTACCAAAGAAAACACTGGAGGTACCACGAGATTCGGCAACCCCGCTGCAGGTCGCATAACCAGAGACTAGCATCATTGGAAGGAAGCACTTGCACACCAGCGGTCCTTGTGGTACCCATGACAGCCGCCAAGACATCCAAAGAATGAAATGTGCAGCGAGGCGTGAATGGAGAAAGATGGTCTGCTACCTACACACAGTCGACTACCACTCAGCCACAGAACAAAGCGAACTCAAACTCTTTGCAGCAGCATGCGTACAGCAGTAGATGACCTCACTAATTCTGGTCAACTAGAGGCAGCAAGACACATATCCCAGGATATCACACTTAGGTCTGCCGTCTCAATACGGATACTAAGGCAGCTAGTACACAAAGGTAACACAGATTCACAAAGGAAAGAAAGAAGCCTGGAGTTGCCTGAGGGTGAAATTGGAGACCGGGGAATGGTGATGTAGGAGTTCGGGATTCACAGAAACACGCTTAACGTATCAAAAAGTGCTCATCAAGGGCGACCCACCCGAAAGCACAGGGAACGTTACAAAACATACCTCAATAAACACAGAGTGCTAAGAATCCGAAACCCTACGGGCACACCTACGTGTATAATTGCATCAGGTGGCTGTAGAACTAAAAAAGACCCAAAATTCTATATGAACTAGGCTGAAAGGTTAAAGCACGGTTCAATGAGAAGGCAAGTAAGGGGTTAAGAAATGCCTACTCTGTTACCTCAGGCCTCTGTGATGTCGTTACCACGGTAAGGCCCCTGGAGCCTCGGCAGGCCTGGGTACCACAGCCGGAGCATGCGGCTGCTGAGTCAGCAAGGGAGGAGGACGTGCCACCTGACCAGCGGCACCTCGGACCGCTATTGCCCATTCTCCCCTGCGTGGTACCACATTCTCCCGATCCAACGTGGCCCTCCTAAATGTAAGCAAAGCCCGCTGTTTCCAAAATGAAGGTGGAGCAGCTGAGAGGGAAGAGCGGTGAAGAAGCCGGTTATCCACATCTCCTACTAGGCAGGTTCCCAACTCCAGCCCTCTTCATTAGAGGCGCCCCATCTGCGAACCACCGCACCCTCCGAGGAGCCCACTTGCAAGGCTTGAGATATGCCTGGGGTGGGTCAGGGCAAATTAAGGGGCAGGAGGTGAGCATACACAAGCCCAGGGGTGTGTGTTCAGCCATGTTCGACTCCCCATTTCCAATCCAGAACTAGGACCACCGCGAAGGCTTTCTTTCCCCAAGTTAGCAGAGACGACATGGAGTAGTGCTGCTGCCTTGTAGCACACTGCTGTAACAACCTTACCAAACGTAACAACCTTACCAACCGTGCTGAAAGGCACCTATCATTCACAAGGTCTATTGCCTGCAGCTTAGCAAACACAACCCTGCCCTCAAGAAATATCCTGGGCTAGGTACTCTGAAATGAAATCCAATCAGGCCCAACTCTGAGGCAGGAAGTTTCAAGAACTCAGTGGTACTCACCTGCCTTTTAGAAAAGAGCACTTTCAAATGAAATGATGCTCAGGATCTGTTATAATTAGAGAGTGAAAAGAAAGCTAGCCGAGTTGTTCCCTGGCTGCAGTCCTCTTAAACCCTAATATTTTAAGTGCTCAAGAGGACATGCCAAAATGGGAAGCCAGCTATTGCTGTTGGTGGTATTGTAAATTGGTAACAGCATGTATGAGGATCAGTAGGCACATTCCTTACCTAAATAAACACTGGAGGCACCACAAGATTCGGAAACCCCGCTGCAGGTCGTATAACCACAGACTAGCATCATTGGAAGGAAGAACTTGCACCCAGGCAGGGGTTGTGGTACCCATGACCACAGCCAAGACAAACAAACGAACGAACTGTCAAGGGAGGGGTGAAGGGAGAAAGATGTTCTGCTACCTACACACACTCGCCTACCACTCAGCCACAGAACAAGGTGACCTCACAGTATTTGCCACAGCATGGGTGGAGCCAAAAATGATCTCCCTAATTCTGGTCAATTAGAGGCAGCAAGGCACATATCCCCGGATATCACTTATGTGTGCAGTCCAAATAGGGATGCAAAGGGAGCTAGTAAAGAAAGGAAACACAGGTTCACAAGGGGAAGAAAGAAGCGAGGAGTTCCTACAGGGGGAAATTGGAGACCGGGGAATGGTGAATTAGGGGATTTGGATTAACAGAAACACACTTAACGTATCAAAAAGTGCTCATCAAGGGCGACCCACCCGAAAGCACAGGGAACGCTACAAAATATTCCTCGATAAACTAACGGGGCAAAAAATCCGAAACCCTACAGGTACAGCTACCGTTATAATTGCATCAAGTGGCTATAGAAGTCAAAGAGACGCAACATTGTATATAAATTATACTGAAAGGCAAAAGGACTGTTCAATGACAAGGCAAGTAAGGGGTTAAGAAATGCCCACTTTCTTACCTCAGGCCTCTGTGACGTCGGCTGGTTTCAGACAGCTGGATCCTCAGCAGGCCAGTGTCCCGCGGCTGGAGGATGCTGCTGCTGTTCTCCCCTGCGTGGTACCACAATCTCCAGATGCAACATGGTCCTTCTTCAGTTAAGCACAGCCTGGTTTATCCAAATGATGGTGGAACAGCTGAGAGGGAAGGGCTGTGAAGAACCCGGACCTCCACAGCTCCTCCTAGGCAAGTTCCCACCTCCAGCCCACTTCATTAGATTCGCCCCACTTGCGAGCCACGGCACCCTCCGAGTAGCCCACTTGCAGGGCTTGCCATAGGCCTGGGGTGGGGCAGTGCAGGTTAAGGGGCACGGGGTGAGCCTACAAAGGCCCAGGAGTGTGTGTTCAGCCACGTTCGACTCCCCATTTCCAATCCAACACCGGGACCCCAGCTAAGGCTTTCTTTCCCCAAGTTTCCAGAGACGACACGGAGTAGTGCTGCCGCCTTGTGGTACACTGCCGTAATATCCGACGAACTGTGCTGAAAGGCACCTATCATCCACAAGGCCTAGAGCCTGCGGCTTTGCAAACACAACCCTGCCCTCAAGAAATATCCTGGGCTAGGCAATCTGAAACGAATCCAAATCAAGCCCGACTGTCAGGCAGCAATATTTCTAGACCTCAGTGGTACTCACCCGCGTTTTAGAAATCAGCACATTCAAATGAAAAGATGCTCAAGATCTCTCATGACTAGAGAGTGAAAAGAAAGGTAGACGAGGTGTTCCCTGGCTGCAGTCCTCTCAAGCCCTAAAATTTTAAGTGCTCAAGAGTGCGTGCCACAAAGTGAAGCCAGGTATTGCTGTTGGTGGGATTGTAAATTGGTAACAGCCTGTATGAGTATCAGTAGGCACATTGCTTACCAAACTAAACACTGGAGGTACCACGAGATTCGGCAACCCCACTGCAGGTCGCATGAACAGAGACTAGCATCACTGGAAGGAAGCACTTGCACCCCAGAGGTCCTTGTGGTACCCATGACCGCAGCCAAGACATACAAACGAACAAAATGTGGAGCGAGGGCTGAATGGAAAAAGATGTTCTGCTACCTACACACCATCGACTACCACTCAGCCACAGAACAAAACGAACTCACACTCTTTGCAGCAGTATGGGTAGAGCACTAGATGATCTCACTAATTCTGGTCAATTCGAGGCGGCAAGACACATACCCCAGGATATCGCACTTACGCCTGCCGTCTAAATACGGATACTAAGGGAGCTAATACACAAAGGAAACACAGGTTCACAAAGGAAAGAAAGAATCCTGGAGTTCCCTGAGGGGGACATTGGAGAACAGGGAAGGGTAAAGTAGGAAGTCGGGATTCACAGCAACACGCTTAACGTATCAAAAAGTGCTCATCAAGGGCGACCCATCCGAAAGCACAGGGAACGCTACAAAACATTCCTCAATAAACGAAGAGTGCAAAGTATCCGAAACAATAAGGGTATAGCTACGTGTATAATTGCATCAAGTGGCTGTAGAACTGAAACAGATGCAACATTGTATATGACCTAGGCTGAAAGGGAAATGTATTGTACAATGACAAGGCAAGTAAGGGGTTAAGTAATGCCTACTCTGTTACCCCAGGCCTCTGTGATGTCGTTACCACGGTAAGGCCCCTGAAGCCTCGGCAGGCCTCGGTCACACGGCCGGAGCATTCTGCTGCTGAGGCAGCAAGGGAGGAGGACGTGCTACCTGACCAGCGGCACCTCGGACCGCTATTGCCCATTCTCCCCGGCGTGGTACCACAATCTCCCGATCCAACGTGGTCCTCCTACAGGTAAGCAGAGCCCGCTGTTCCCAAATGAGAGTGGAGCAGCTGAGAGGAAAGAGCGGTGAAGAAACCGGATCTCCACAGCTCCTGCTAGGCAGGTTCCCACCTCCAGCCCACTTCATTAGAGTCGCCCTACCTGCGAAGCACGGGACCCTCCGAATAGCCCATTGTAAGGCTTGCGATATGCCTGGGGTGTGGCAGTGCAGGTTAAGGGGCAGGAGGTGAGCATACACAAGCCCAGGGGGGTGTGTTTAGCCACGTTCGCCTCCCCATTTCCATTTCAACACCGGGATCGCCGCTAAGGCTTTCTTTCCCCAAGTTTCCAGAGACGACATGGAGTAGTGCTGCCGCCTTGTGGTACACTGCCGTTACATCCAACCAACTGTGCTGAAAGTCACCTATCATCCACAAGGCCTAGAGCCTGCGGCTTTGCAAACACAACCCTGCCCTCAAGAAATATCCTGGGCTAGGCAATCTGAAACGAATCCAAATCAAGCCCGACTGTCAGGCAGCAACATTTCTAGACCTCAGTGGTACTCACCCGCCTTTTAGAAAACAGCACATTCAAATGAAAAGATGCTCAAGATCTCTCATGATTAGAGAGTGAAAAGACAGCTAAACGAGGTGTTCTCTGGCTGCAGTCTTCTCAAACCCTAAAGTTTTAAGTGCTCAAGAGGGCATGCCACAAAGTGAAGCCAGCTATTGCTGTTGGTGGAATTGTAAATTGGTAACAGCCGGTATGAGGATCAGTAGGCACATTCCTTACAAACTAAACACTGGAGGTACCACGAGATTTGGAAACCCCGCTGCAGGTCGTGTATCCAGAGACTAACATTATTGGAAGGAAGAACTTGTACCCCAGCAGTCGTTGTGGTACCCTTGACCCACAGCCAAGACATACAAACGAACGAACTGTTGAACGAGGGGTGAAGGGAGAAAGATGTTCCGCTACCTACACACCGTCGACTACCACTCAGCCACAGAACAAAATCAACCCATACTCTTTGCAGCAGCATGGGTGGAGCACTAGATGATCTCACTAATTCTGGTGAATTAGTGTCAGCAAGACTCATATCCCAGGATATCACAGTTTTGTCTGCCGTCTAAATACGGATAATAAGGAACCTACTACACAAAGGAAACACAGGTTCACAAAAGGAAGAAAGAAGCCTGGAGTTCCCTGAGGGGGGGAATTGGAAACTGGTGAAGGGTGAAGTAGTATGTTGGGATTCACAGAAACACGCTTAACGTATCAAAAATTACTGATCAAGGGCGACCCACCATAAAGCACAGTGAACGCTACAAAACATTCCTCAATAAACGAAGAGTGCAAAGAATCCGAACCCCTAAGGGTATAGCTACGTGTAGAATTGCATCAAGTGGCTGTAGAACTCAAACAGACGTAACATTGTATATGACCTAGGCTGAAAGGGAAAAGTACTGTACAATGACAAGGCAAGTAAGGGGTTAAGTAATGCCTACTCTGTTACCCCAGGCCTCTGTGATATCGTTACCACGGTAACACCCCTGGAGCCTCAGCAGGCCTTGGTCCCACGGCCGGCGCATGATGCTGCTGAGGCAGCGAGGGCGGAGGACATGCCACCTGAGCAGCAGCACCTCGGACCACTATTGTTCATTCTCCCCTGCGTGCTACAACAATCTCCCGATCCAACATGGCCCTCCAATAGGTAAGCGAGGCCTGGTGTGCCCAAAGGAGGGTGGAACAGTTGAGGGGGAAGAGCTGTAAAGAAACCAGATCTCCACAGCTCCTGCTAGGCAGGTTCCCACCTCCAGCCCACTTCACTAGATTCGCCCTACTTGCGAACCACAGCACCCTCCGACTTACACACTTGCAAGGCGTGGGATATGCCTGAGGTGGGGCAGTGCTGTTTAAGGGGGAGGAGGTGAGGATACACAAGCCCTTCTATACACAAGCAAGAGGTGAGGATACACATCCCTTCTCTTTCTTAGAAGAAATAAAGAGGAAACAAGCAATGATGAACAACACAATAAATGAAATTTAAAATACTCTAGATGGGAACAATAGCAGAATAACTGAGCCAGAATAACTGATAAGTGACCTGGAAGATTAAATAGGGGAAATAACTACTGCAGAGCAGAACAATGAAAAAAAGTATGAAAAGATATGAGGACAGATTCAGAGACCTCTGGGACAACATTAAATGAACTTCTGGGACAACATTAAACACATTCAAATTATAGGGGTTCCAGAAGAAGAAGAGAAAAAAGAAAGGGACTGAGAAAACATTTGAAGATATTATAGTTTAAAAATTCTCTAATATAGGAAAGGAAATATGTAATCCAGTCAACGTAGCAAAGAGAGTCCCATACAGGATAAATCCAAGGAGAAACACACTAGACACATACTAATGAAATGTCAAAAATTAAATACAAAGAAAACATATTGAAAGCAGCAAGGGAAAAACAACAAATTACACACAAGGGAATCCCCATAAGGTTAGCAGCTGATCTTTCAGCAGAAACTCTGCAAGCCAGAAGGGACTAGCAGACCATATTTAAAGAGATGAAGGAGAAAAACCTACAATCAAGATTACTCTACCCATCAAGAATCTCATTCAGATTTCATGGAAAAATTAAAACCGAAAGCTGGGTGAGCCACAAGGCTGGATACTTGGGCCTGATAGGATTGATGAGGTTCCGTGAACAATTGCAGACGCTTTGAAGTAATACGGCATGATACCCATTAAAAGGGCCCCAACTCTCCAGGTTTAAAGAATTCTTCCTTCAGCTAAAACATGCAAGGGAAACCCAGAGGATTGTTCACCATGTGATCGGGCAAGGTATCTAAAACTCATTTCAGTTTTTCTTCCCTGGTACTCGGGTTCGCCATTCCAGACGTTATGCTAAAAACCTCTCCTCTTGGAGAGTCAGTGCCTTTAACTTCCTGTTTGGCACAGTTTGCAATTACTGCAGAAGATGAACAGGAAGAGGGAGAACCAATGAGAGACTAGCTGTAGGTGTTTGAAGGGCATATTTAACTCTAATTTCCCACCAGGAAGAAGAGTTTACCAAAGGTTCGTCGTGCGGTTACGGAACGAGATTAGGGCTGAAGCGATCCTGTGGTTTTGCGGCCAGTTCACAAGAAATCAAGTTGAAAAAAGGAGATCAGGGGCACTGCAATTACAAACCTGCAGAGTTATAAAGGACGACTATCGTCCAAAAATATATTGAGGTATGGATGCAAAGAGGACTTGAAAGCAAGGCACAATTGCAGGAAACGGATTTCACTAGGTAGATTGGAATTGCACTTAAAGCATAGGAAAAGCGGCAGAACTTCGACAATGATGCCCTTGGCCAAACAGGGCGTATGCCTTTTATTCTGAAAAAAACCAGGAAAAAACCCATGTGCCCTTTTTGGCAACCAAGCAAGCATGCAATTGAAATCCGCACTACAATGAAGTCTCACTTCCCACCGGTCAAAAGGGCCATCTGAAAAAAAGTGTACAAACCAGAAATGCAGGAGAGGCCAAGGAGAACAGGGAGCCTTTTTATGCTGATGGGCGATATGTAAATTGCCAACAGGCACTCTGGAGAATTGAATGGTGTTTCCTGAAACATCGAAAAAACAAAGCTACAGAGCCTACGACATTTGCACTAATGGTCCTATAGCTTAGAAAAATTAAAAGGAAAAAGATACAGCCAGCACAAAGTTTGGGGCTGCTCAGTTTTCAAGAACCTCATCTACGGTACAACTTAAATATACCAGAAAGAGAAAAAAATGTATAAAGAAGTTGTGGTACTTACATACAATGCAATATCACTCAGCAATGAAATCAATGTCATCAGACCCATAGCAGTATAGAGTGGATTTAGGAACGATGATTCTAAGTGAAATAAGTCACACAGAAAAGTAAACTTATCAAAAGTTATCACTAATAGAGGGAATGTAAACTTGGCTACACATGAACTGAATAACAAAACAGAACAGAGTCTCACATTTAGAGATCAAGCATACGCGTGCTTCACGGGAAAGGTGATTTGGGGTGCTGCATACAACCAGAGATTGAAATTAGCACAGATACCATTCCATAAGCCAAATATATAATAGACATAACCTACTCCTTGCTCAACGAAATGGACTCAACACCCCGTATTCAATGCATACGAATATACCTGACTAGTCAGAATCTTAAAACCTATGTTTTTATATGTCTCCATAAGAGATTCATGTGTGTGTACAGCGGCATAAGCACAGCAGTGAAAATCAGCTAAAACCAATTATAAAAATAAATTTCGAAAACAAAACACAAAGGCAGTGAAATCGAGAGGAATTCTTATATAATTCATTCAGGGCTTGTGGTGAAACCTTAATTTCCCATATCCACACCCAGAGCTGGGTGAGACATAAGGCTGGACACTTGGGGCTGAGACGATTGATGAGTTTCAGTGAGCAAATACAAACGCTTTGAATTAATATGGCATGATACCCATTCAAAGGTTCCCAACTCTCCAGGTTTAAGGGATTCTTCCTGCAGCTAAAACATGAATGGGTAACACAGAGGATGGTCCACCGTGTTACCGAGATGGTATCCAAAAGACATCTCAGTTTTCTCCCTGGGTACTAGGGTTCGCCATTCCAGATGCTTTACTAACAATCTCCCCACTTGGAGTCAGTGCCTTTAACCTCCTGTTTGGCAGATTTTGCAATTTCTGCGAAGGATGGACAGGAATAGGGGGAACAAATGAGAGACTAGCTGTAGCTGTTTGGACGGGCACAATTAACTCTAATTTCCCACCAGGAAAAAATATTAACGGAAGACTCAGCGTGCCGTGCCGGAAACAGAATGGGGCCTGAAGCAATCCTGCGGTTTTGTGGCCAGCTCACAAGAAAGCGAGTTGAAAAAAGGAGCTCAGGGGCACTGAAGTTCACAAACCTGCAGAGTTATAAAGGACAACTATCGTCGAAAAATATATTAAAGTAAGGCTGCAAAGAGGACTTAAAAGTGAGGCACAATAGCAGGAAACCGTTTTCACTAGATACATTGGCATTGCACTTAAAGCATATGAAAAGAGGCAGAAGTTCGACAATGATGCACTTGGCCAAAAAGGGCGTATGCGTTTTTTTCCTGAATATATTCAGGAAAAAACGCATACGCCCTCTTTGGCCAACCAAGCAAGTGTGCAATGGAACTCCGCACTACAATGAAGTCTCTCTTCCCACCGGTCAAAAGAGACATGTGAAAAAAGTGTAAAAACCAGAAAGGCAGGACAGGACATGGAGATCAGGTAGCCTTGTTATCCTGATAGCAGGGATGTAAATTGCCAACAGTCACTCTGGAGAAGTGAATGGTGTTTCCGGAAACATCTAAAAAACTAAGCTACAGAGCCTAGGGCACTTCCACTTATGGTCCTATAGCTTAGGAAAATTAAAAGGAAAAAGATACAGTCACACTAAAGTTTGGGGTTGCTCTGTTTACAAGAACCTCAAGTGTGATACACCTTAAATATCCCAGAAAGAGGAAAATGGATAAAGAAGTTTTGGTACTTATGTACAATGGAATATCGCTCAACAATGAAATCAATGTCATCAGGCCCATAGCAGCGTAATCAGTGGATTTAGGTGTGAGGATTGTAAGTGAAATAAGTCATACAGGAAAAGAAACATCATAAGATATCACTAATAGAGGGAATGTAAACTTGGCTACACATGAACTGAATTAAAAAACAGAACAGAGTCTCACATTTAGAAAACAAACTTATGCTTGCTTATGGGGAAAGGTGAGTTGGGGTGCTGCCTAATACCAGAGACTGAAATTAGCACAGATACCGTTCCAAATATGTAATAGACAAGACCTACTCCTTGCTGAACGAAAGAGACTCAACAATGAGGTATCACCTCACACCGATTAGAATGGGCATCATCACAAAATATACAAACAACAAATGCTGGAATGGGTGTGGAGAAAAGGAACCCTCTTCCACTATTGTTGGGAATGTAAATTGATATAGTCACTATGGAGAACATTATGGAGGTTCCTTAGAAAACTAACAATTGAATTACCATATGACCCAGCAATCTCACTACATGGCATATACCCAGACAATACCATAAACCAAAAAGAGGCATTCACCACAATGTTCATTGTGTCACTATTTAAAATAGCCAGGTAATGGAAGCAAACTAAATGCCCACAGACCGACGAATGCATAAAAATGTGGTACATATATAAAATGGAATATTACTCAGCCATAAAAAGTAATGAAATTGGGTCATTTGTAGAGACGTCGATGGATCTAGAGACTGTCATACAGAGTGAAGTAAGTCAGAAAGAGAAAAACAAATATTATATATTAATACATATATGTGAACCTAGAAAAATGGTACAGATGAACTGGTTTGCAGGGCAGAAACAGAGCAACAGATGTACAGATGAACAGAGAACAAACGTATGGACACCAAGGAGGGAAAGTCGTGGGGGGGTGGTGGTGGTGGTGGTGGGAGGAGTTGAGAGATCGGGATTGGCATGTATGCATTTATATGTATAAAATAGATAACCAATAAGAACCTGCTGTATAAAAAAAATAAAATTAAATTAAAAATATAAAAAAAAATAAAATTTGAAAGAGGAAAACAGAAAAAGAAATTCTTCCCTTCACATACATGTATTTTTATGAATAAATTATTTCCATGCTTATATCTGTAAATACAAAAAAGAGGAATAAAATCTACCTTGAACCAAAAAGGAAAAAAAGGAAAAAAAAAAAAAAAGCAGAACCCACCAGTTACACAGAGGAAAACCGTATCATTTCACTTGTTCCAGTTGTAAAAAATTCTGAAGTTGGTCAGAGGTGGGGAATCGTCTCCCATTCAGCCAGCAGCCCCCACGCAACAAGCGCCCTCATTCCAATGCTGGGGAACCTTGCCGAGGCGCCTGTGAGTAAAAGTGAGCTAAGCCCCGGGCCAGCTGCTGCTAAACTGTTCCCACCCGTACCAGGTAAAACACCTGAATATGTACAAGGATTTGAAAGCCTAGAGGAAGGGACATGGAGCCACACGAGCGAAAGCATGCCGGCCGACTTGGTGCCTGCAGGCCAGCCAGGATGGTCCTGGCCCCAGGCGCTCTTCTGGAAGCTTTCCATTTCCCTGCTTGAGATACCCCTCCTGTCCCAGGCCCCACTGCTTTTGTCCTTCCTCACCTCTGCCCAGGGAGAAATTCCAGCTGCAGGTATGGGTGACACATCCTCTTCTTTAGCAGGTGGCAGCTTGGCAACTGCTGCAGAAAGTCCAGCAGAGCCCCACTCACACTAGGCCACCCACAGAGCCGTGGCCTCTCACTCCCTCCCACCATCCCAGCCCCGAGACTGCTGACAGGGCAGAGAATATGGCGTCAGGCACAGCTGCAGGGGCTCTTGCTGCCTGGAGTGGTGTTTATATTGATCTCAACCCAGGAACACCTGGGGAGGGCTGGCCAGAAAGGTCAGGTTGCCCAGGTCAGCCAATCATCACCCCTCAGGGGCCCATAGTTGCTGAAAATGGAACTTGCTGAACAGGCCAGGTCCAAGGAACAGGTGTGGGCTCCTGAGAGGATAGATAAGAGGCTGCAGCTCTGGCTTGTTTTCTAATCATTTATCTGGCCCATGAGTGGGAGACAACTTCAAGAAAACCCTTTCCTAATGAAAGGAACCCAGGAGTCAGGGAGAGGAGGGGTGGGTGGTGGGTGGAGACAGAAGCCTGGTGCGCCGGGTGCAGTGGAAGTCCCTGGAAGGCCAGGTGGAGGGAGGCCGCACAGAGTGATGCCCAGGGTCACAGACCTGTCAGAGATGCTGTTAGTTCAAGTCCTATTCTGAGGTGCTCTGTGTCAGCTCTGAGTGACAGGTGAGCTGGGGGTGCTTTTCAATGAGGGCTATGTGCATGGTTCCTGTGTGCCCAGCCCTGCCAGGGTACCTGCAAGGGTATCTCTGTATCCTGGGAGGGGCCTGACCATGAGAGCCCCGTGGGCTGGGGTGGGGTTCGGATACCTGCCCAGGTGAGCTCCATATCCTGGGATTGGTCTGACCATGAGAGCCCCATGGGCTGCTGGGGACCTGGTAAAGGATGTCAGGACACTCAGTGAAGCCACCGAAGATATACCTCCAGTAGTCCCTAATTCCTACACCCTGCTTGTCATTCTACCATCCACCAGGACATGGTATTCTGTATTAGACTCAATGACACCTTCTTTTGTATTCTATTAGTCCCAGAGTCACAAGAAATTTTGTCTTGTGAGTGGCAGGACTCAACATACAACAAAAACAATACTGCTGGGTCGTCTTGCCCCAAGGGTTCAAAAATTCCCAAACCAGCTTTGGGGATAGCTTAGCTAAAAACCTAAAAGTTCTACCTCTGGAAAAGAAAACCCTCCTTCAATATGCAGATGATATTCTGATCACCAGCCCTACTAAGGCGGCCTCTGAACTACCAAGCCAATAAAGGATAGAAGGTGTCCAAGAAAAAGCTCAAATATCACAGACTAAGGTGAGCTGCCTGGGCTTCATTCTCACAGAAGGTCAGAGAAGCCAATCCCAGGAAAGGGAAGAAACCATTTGCAGCCTTACTCCTTCTAAAACTAGAAGACAGCTTAGGGGTTCCTGGGGAGGTCGGGGTTTGCTGCATCTGGGTCCCTAACTACAGTCTAATAGCTGGGCCTGTATAGGAAACACTGAAAGGAAAAGACGATGATCCTTTAGAATAGAATGCAGAAGTGGCCTTTCAAGAATGGAAAGAGCAGTCAATTCAAACCCTTGCCCTGGAACTCCCTAATTTAGCTAAACCCTTTGACCTTTACATTCCCAGTGAAAGGTGAATCGCCATTGGATTATTAGTGCCAAAACTGGGACCACTTGAAATGGAACAACGCAAGAATGCCATCAAGGTAAGATAAACTACGGTCACCAAGGGGCTTGGTCCACTGCCATATCTGGCCAGGATACTGGAAGTATCTAAAAACCTGGAAATCAGCAGCCCGCAAGGCCAGCTCCCTCCTAGGGGGAAAGGACCCCACATGGTGATCCTAACCACCTACCATGCCCTGAAGTTGCAGGTGTCGCTCCGTGGGCACACTGACCTCGAGTGAGGAAGCCCTCCAACTCCAACCTCCAGAAAGACAACCAGGGAAAAATGGTCCCCCATGACGACCTGTGTGACCATCACTTGACCTAGAGCTTCTCTCAGAAAACAAGAGTGTGCCCCAAAAGAGCAGACTACTGCTTGCAGGAATTACTGCACACAGAGGGGAGCTAATAAGCTTGACGTTGGAACCGTATATCACGCTGTCACCATAGAAAAGCCTACAGACACCGCGGTGATGGAGGCCAATGAGACCGGCTGGACTCCTGGCTACTTCAAAAGGCCGTTGACTCAGTGGCTGTCATGGTCGTGGATCACCACCGACCCTGGACTCTCTGGGAGTTGAGCGGGCAGGGCTCTGAAACCTGGTGCTGTTTGTACGTTAATTCAGGGGCCTAATTGAAGAAAGTGCAGACTACTAGTCAGAGCATCTAGGCTGGCAGAAACCATCAGCCTAAGGTGGCCGAACACATGTTGAGCGGTGTAAAACCGGCCCCCCCAGCGTCTCTGCGCATCTCTTTCCTGGACCCTTAAAGGTCATTAGAATCTATAACGCTTCCAATGCTGGTGCTCAGGCGGATGAGCAGTGAGGCAGGAGGCTTGGGGACAATCAACGTCACCTGGAGTCTGCTGGGAAGAAGTTCTGACCCTCGCCCCCAGGTATGAGGGCTCCCAACTCAGCACTCAGCAGTTACAGAAGAGGGGTTTGCACCCTCAACCCTCCAAGAACGAGGAACGGGACAAAAGTCAGAGGAGGGGTTTGTCACCGCAAAGCCCATTAAAAATCCCTGGGAGATAAAAATAGAATCTGGGCAATAAAATAAAGTCTAACTTTTTCATCCTTTGTGCTTTGTCTAATTTCACGTGCTCGTACGGTCCTGCATGCAGGGGTCCCACACCCGGCACTTCAGACCAGATTTCCTAGTGCAGAATGGCTGGGTCGACACCTCAGCTCATGGGGCCCAGTGAAGAGTTCATGATATAGAGCCTGAGCTGCAGCCAACCGGGCCCTCGAGAGCCCCGCCCCCTCCCTCCCACTGACTCTGACAGGATCTCTACACAGCAGCCCTGCCCACAGCCCGCAGGGTAGTGCACGCTCTCACCTCTCCATTCTCTGATCAAAATATAAAGTTTCCTTTGCTTCTGAACCAAACTCAGTCTCGATCTGTTGGCTCCAATGACACTGGGAAGGGGGACACTTGTTGGGGCCCACTCTGGAGGATCCGTAACAGAAATTGAGAACACTGTAACTTCAGTGAACAGATGTGTGAGCCAAACTGTAATTAACATAGAACAGTGTATAAGGCTCAGATAAAATAAGATGTTTCTAACACTTCCATCACTTTATTATAAGCAAATTCAGTGAAAAAGTTTGTCTTTTTTGTCAGGTCAATATTGGAGAAATGAAGTGATTTCTTTCCAAGGATGTACATCTAATAATCTTGGTTAAAGCTTCAATCTTGTTTTAAATGCTTTTCCATTGAAAATGCTACCTCTCTTTCAACTCCCCCATTTCTGAGAAGTATAAAATCTTATAATTTATTATTACCAAAGGGTAAAGTTGGGAGGAGGGATAAATTAACAGTTTGGGATTAACACATACACACTGCTATGTATAAAATAGATCATCAACAAGGAGGCACTGTATAGCACAGAGAACTACACTCAATATTTTGCAATAACCTGTAAGGGGAAATAATCTGAAAAATAATATATATTTTTATTGACATCATGTATCAATGGCAGTTAAAATGTAACCTAAGGGAAGCCTATGGTGAGTGCTTCTGACCCTGAAGACTTCAATCATATAAAGTTCAGACTCTGCCTACTTCCCAAGGGCCTTAATGAACATACGTGTAGCCGTAGCTTAAAAAATTCCCCAGTTTGGGGTTCGGGGAGACACTGATTTGGAAAAAGCCCTGGTGTCCTCCTTACATGAACGGGACCCTTCCTATTGCTAAAACATGCCTGTCACAACCAGAAGATGTTACACAGTCTGAACGGGAAGAGTTTGGAAAAGGCATCTCATCTCCTCATCTCCTGGTGCTCAGGTTCACCCCTCCAGTGTCTTTACTAACAATCTTCCCACTTGGGGATGTCAGCACCGTCAACATCCTGTTGCACACAGTTTGGAACTTGTCAAGAGGATGAAGCGGAAGGATGAGGAACAAAGAGAGACAAGTCCTAGGTGGTCGGACAGGCACATGTCACTGTAATTTCCAATCAGGAAGACGAATTGACCAAAGGCTAGGATTGCCCATGGAAACAGAATAGGGCTTGAGGAAATCCCGCTGCTTTGTGGTCAGTTCCCATAAACACAAGTTGAAAAATGGAACTCAGGGGCACTAAAATTCACGAAACTGCAGAGTTGAAAATATGTGTCACTGAAAAATGTCTTGAGGAAAGTCACAGAAAAGGACTTGTAAGCAAGGGAGAATGGCAGGAAAGGGATTTGAAGAGGTAGAAAATACTCGCCATTAAGCACAAGAAAAGGGGCTGAACGTTGCCAACATTGCAGTTGACCAAAAAGGGTGTATGTGTTTTTTTCTGAATATATTCAAGAAAAGGGCATAAACCATTTTTTTGCCAACCAAACAGGTGGGCACTGGAAATCAATACTACAAAAGATATCACTTCGCATCAGTCAGAAGAGCCGTCCTCATAAAGTGTAAACATCAGAAATGCAGGACAGGGCGAGGAGAAAAGGAAGCCCTGTGAGGCTTATAGTGAACATGTATATTGCCAACGGCCACTCTGGATAAGTGTATTGTGTTTACTAAAACATCTAAAAAATGAGCTACAGAGCATAGGACACTTGCACTCATGGGCGTATATCTTGGGAAAAACAACAATCGAGAGGACACAGGCACCCCAATGTTTACCGCCTCTCTGTTTAAAATATCCCCGACTAGGATATAACTTAAATGTCTCTGGAGGGAAAAAATGGATAGAGATGTGGGACTTATGTAGAGTGGAATATTACTCAGCCTGGAAATCAATGAAATATGGCCAGTTGCAACAACTCCAAAGGAGTTACGTATGATCATTCTAAGTGACATGATTCAAAAAGAAAAATACACATATCATATCACTTAAAAGTTGAATCCCAAATGGTACACATGAAATAAATTACAAAAGAAAAACATAGTCAAATATGTAGAAAACATGCATAAGGCTGCTAAATGGGAAAGGTAGGGAGGGGTGAGGCATTATCTAGGAGGTTGAAATTAGCAAAGATACCATTCCAAATACCAAATTGATAATCAACAAGGCCTACACGTAGCTAAAAGAACTGCACTCAGCACACTCAAGTCACTGGAAAAGAATACATACGACTGGTAAGAATCTGAAAAAGAATTTATTGATGTCTCTCTGTACTTGAATCAAGTGGATGTACAGCAGCAAGAAACAGGGCTTTGAAAATCAGCTGTAACCAATATAATAATAAATTGAAAAAAATAAATGACAGAGAGACAGAGAAAACCTCTTACAAGTTTTCCTCAGGGGCAGTGATGCAACATGGATTGAACACATCTAGACCCACAGCAGGATGAGACATAAGGCTGGAAACTGTTCACGCTAAGAGAAATGTGAGGTTGGAGGAGGAAATGCACACCCTTTAAAGTAATACTACCTGGTACCCATTCAATGGATCCCAAATCTGCAGGTTCAAGGGATCTTCCTACAGCTAAAACATGCATGGAAAACCCAGAGGGCTGTACACCATGTGATCAGGAGATGTGTCTAAAATGCATCTCATTTATCCTCTCCTGGTGCTCCTATGCACCATTCCAGCCACGCTACTTAGAATCTCCGCACTTGGAGAATGAGCACATGTAAACTTCTGTTTTGCACATTTTGCAAATTGTGAGGAGGATGAACGGGAAGAGGGTGAACCAATGAGAGAATAGTTGTAGGGGTTTGGACGGGGACATGTCACTCTAATTTCCCATTAAGAATAAGAATTTTAAAAAGGCTCAGCCTGACTCCCCGGAGCCAAAATAAGGCCTGAAGCAATCCTGCGGGTTTAAGGCCAGCTCACAAAAAAGCAACTTAAAAAATGGACATCAGGGTCACTGCAATTCACAAACCTACAGATTTATAAATGAAAACTAACATCCAAAAATATGTTGAGGTAAGGCAAAGAAGAGGATCTGAATGCAAGAAAGAATTGCAGGAAACAGATTTCAAGAGTTAGATTGGACTCGTCTTTAAAGCACATGAAAGGCGGCAGAATTTCGACAAGGACGCAGTTGGCCAAAAAGCGCATATGATTTTTTTCCTGAATATATTCAGGCAAAAAACGCATACACACTTTATGGGCAACCAAGCATGCAAGTAAAGCATATCCGCATAACAAAGCAGTCTCATTTCCCACCGGTCAAAAGGGCCATCCAAAAAAATTGTAAAACCCCAAAAAGCAGGACAGGCCATGGAGAACAGGATGCCTTTATACGCAGATGGGTGGTGTGTAAACTGCTGAGAGCCACTCTGGAGAAGTGTATGGTGGCTCCTAAATCATCTAAAAAACAGAGCTACAGAGCATACGGCACCTCCAATCACGAGAGTATATCTAAGGAAGTCTAAAAATCAACAAGACACAGCCACACCAAACTTTAGGGCTGCTCTGTTTACAAGAACTTCGACTTCAGTACACCTTAAATACCCCAGGAAAGAGAACAATGGATAAAGAAGATGTGGTACTTAGGTACAATGGAATATCTCTTTGCCAAAATATCAATGTTATAAGGCTAGTAGAAGCATAAAGAGTGGATTTGGATCCGAAGATACTACTTGAAATAAGTCACACAGAAAAAGGAACATATCATAAGATATCACTTATAGAGACAATGTAAATATGGCTGCACAACTGAATTACAAAACAGAACAGTGCCTCACATTTAGAAAACATACTTATGTCAGCTTGAGGGGAAAGGTGAGGTGGGGTGATGCATAAAACCAGAGTTTGAAATTAGCACATTTACCGTTCAATAAACTAAATAGGTAATAGAAAAGATCTACACCTTGCTCAATGAACTGGTCTCAACACCCGCTATTCACCGCAGAGGAATATATCTGAGTAGTAAGATTCTTAAAACCTATGTATTGATATATCTCCATAAGGGAATCAAGTGTGTGCAGAGTGGCACAAACACAGCAGTGAAAATCAGCTATACCCCATTATAATAAATTTTAAAAACAAAACACAGAGACAAAGAAAGAGAGAAAAATTCTTACAAAATTGTTTCAGGGGCTGTGATGCAATTTGGATTGACCACATATAAACACATAGGTGGATAAGACGTAAGGCTGGACACTTGGGGCTGAGAGGATAGGTGAGCATTGGTGAGCAAATGCCGACCCTTTAATGCAATACTGCATGCTACTCATTCTATGGGTTCCAACATTCCAGGTTTAAGGTAACCTTCCTACAGCTAAACCATGCATGCGAATCTCAGCGGATTATATACCATGTGATCGGGAAAGGTTTCTAAAACGCACCTCATTTTTCCTCTCCTGGAGCTCCAGATCGACATACCAGGTGCTTTACTAACAATCTCCCCACCTGGAGAGTTAATGCCTTTAAGTTCCTCTTTCCCACGGTCTGCAGTTAGTGCGGAGGATGAATGGAAAGAGGAGGAACCAAAGAGAAGTTAGCTGTAGGGGTTTTGACGGGCACATGTCACTCTAATTTAACATGAGGAAGGTGAATTTGCCAAAGGCTCAGCAAGATGCCCCAGCACAAGAATGGAGCCTGAAGCAATCATGTGGTTTTGAGGACAGCTCACAAGAAAGCGAGTTGAAAAAAGGGGCTCAGGGGCACTGCAATTCACAAACCTGCAGAGTTATAAAGAACAACAATCTTTCAAAATTATACTGAGGTAAGGCTACGAAGAGGCCTTGAAAGCAAGGCAGAATTGCAGGAAACAGATTTCAAGAGGTAGATTGCATTTGCCTTGAAAGCATATGAAAAGAGGCAGAACTTCGACAATGATGCACTTACGCAATTTTTGTCCATTCAAGCAAGCGACCTATGGAAATCCGCACTACAATAAAGTTTCTCTTCGTACTGGTCAAAAGAGACAGCTGAAAAAAGTATAAACACCAGAAAGGCAGGACAGGCCATGGAGAACAGGGAGCCTTGTTAGGCTGATAGGCAGGATGTAAATTGCCAACATAAGTGAATGGTGTTTCGTGAAACATCTAAAAAACAAACCTACAGAGATTAGGACACTTCCACGTATGGTCCTATAGCTTAGGGAAATTAAAAGGAAAAAGATACAGGAACCCAAAATTTGGGGCTGTTCTGTTTACAAGAACCTCGACTACAGTACCACTTAAATAACCCACAAAGAGAAAAATGGATAAGGAAGTTGTGGTACTTATGAACAATGGAATATGATTCAGGAAAGAAATCAATGTCATTAGGCCCAGAGCAGCATAATGAGTGGATTTGGAACGATGATTCTAAGTGAAATAAATGACACAGAAAAAGAAACTTATCACAATATATCACTAACAGAGGGAAGGTAAACGTGGCTACATATGAACCGGATTACAAAACAGAACAGCTTTGTGACAGAACAGAGTCTCACATTTAAAAAACAAACATACGCATGCTTCAGGGGAAAGGTGCTTTGGGGTGCTGCATACAACCAGAGAGTCAAATTAGCACAGGTACAATTCCATAAGCCAAATATATAACAGACAGAACCTATTCCTTGCTCTAATAAATGGACTCAGCACCCCATATTAAACACATAGGAATATACCTGACTAGTCAGAAACTTAAAACCTATGTACTGATATGTCTCCGTAAGAGAAGAAAGTGTGTGTAGAGCATCATAAACACAGCAGCGAAAATCCGCTAAACCCCATTATAAAAATAAATTTCCCAAACAAAACACAAAGACAATAAAATAGAGAGAAATTCTTAAATAATTCGTTCAGGACTTGTGACGAAACCTGGATTTCCCACATCTACACACTGAGCTGGGTGAGACATAGGCTGAACACTTGGGGCTGAGAGGATTGATGAGGTTCGGTGAGCAAATGCAGAAGTTTGGACATAATATTGCATGCTAGCCACTCAATGCGTCCCATCTCTACAGTTTGAACGGATTCTTCCTTCAGGTAAAACATGCATGGGAAACTGAGAGGATGGTCCACCGCGTGATTGGGTAACGTTTCTAAAACGCATCTCAGTTTTCGTCCCCTGGTACTCGGATTCGCCTTTCAAGACGCTTTGCTAAAAATCTCCCCACTTGGAGAGTCAGTGCCCTTGACCTCCTGTTGGGCAGAGATTGCAAATTCTGCAGAGGATGAACAGGAATAGGGAGAACCAATGGGAGACTAGCCGTAGGTGTTTGGAGGGGCACATTTAACTCTTAATTTCCCAACAAGAAGAAGAATTAAGCAAAGGCTCTGCGTGCCGTGCTGGGACCAGCACAGTGCCTGAAGACATCCCGCGGGTTTCCGGCCTACTCACAAGACAGCGAGTGGCAAAAAGGAGCTCAGGGGCACTGCATTTCACAAACCTGCAGAGTTATAAAGGACAACTATCGTCCAAAAATATATTGAAGTAAGGCTGCGAAGAGGACTTGAAAGCGAGGCGCAATTGCAAGAAACAGATTTCAGGAGGGAGATTGGAATTGCATTTAAAGCATAGGAAAAGGGGCAGAACGTCGACAATGATGCACTTGGCCATAAAGTGTGTATGCGATTTTTCCTGAATATATACAGGAAAAAACGCATAAGCTCTTTTTGGCCAACAAAGCAAGCCTGCAAAGGAAATCCACACTACAATGAAGTCTCACTTCCCACTGCTCTAAATGGGCGTCTGAAAAATGTGTAAACACCAGACAGGCAGGACATGCCATTGAGAACAGGCAGCCTTGTTATGCTGATGGTCACGATATAAATTACCAACAGCCACTCTAGAGAAATGTATGGTGTTTCAGGAAGTACCTAAAAAATTAAGCTACAGAACCTAGAGCACTTCCACTTAAGTTCCTATAGATTAGGAAAATTTAAATGAAAAACTCACAGCCACCCCAATGTTTGGGGCTGATCTGTTTACAAGAACCTCGACTGTGGTACAACTTCAATGGCCCAGAGAGAGAAAAAATGGTTATAGAAGTTGTGGTAATTATGTACAATGGAATATCACTCAGCAATGAAATCAATGTCATCAGGCCCGTAGCAGCATAATGAGAGGATTTAGGTACGATGATTCTTAGTGAAATAAGTCACATAGAAAAAGAAACATCATAACATATCACTAATACCGGGAATATAAACACGGCTACACATGAACTCTATTACAAAACAATAGAGTCTCACATTTACAAAAGAAACTTGTGCTTGCTTAAGGGGAAAGGTGATTTGAGAGGCTGCATAAAAACAGAGGTTGAAATTAGTAGAGATACCGTTCCATAAGCCAAATATATATTAGGCTAGACATACTCCTTGCTCAATGAAATGGACTGAACACCCCGTATTCAATGCATAGCATTATACCAGATTACGAAGAAACTTAAAAACCATGAATTTATCGGTCTCTGAAAGACAATCAAATGTGTGTACAGCGGCATAAACACAGCAGTAAAAACAAGCTAAATCCCATTATAAAAAATAGATTTCAAAAAAAAAAAAAGACTGTGACATAGCGAGAAATTGTTAAATAATTCATTCAGGGATTTTGATGAAACCTGGATTTACCAGCTCTACATCCACAGCTGGGGGAGTTATAAGGCTGGACACTTGGGGCTGATAGGATTGGTGAGGTTTGGTGAGTGAATGCAGACCCTTTGATATAATAGTGCATGGTATCATACCATGGGTCCCAAATCTCCAAGTTTAAGGGATTCATCCTTCAGCTAATATAGGCATGGGAAACTTAGAGTATGGTCTACCACGTGACCGGGAAATGTTTCTAAAACTCATCTCTATTCTTGTCCCCTGGGTACTTGGGTTCGCCATTCCAGATGCCTTACTAACACTCCCCACACTTGGAGAGTCAGTTCCTTTTTCTTCTTGTTTGGCACAGTTTGCAATATCTGCGGAAGATGAACAGGAAGGAGAACCAATGAGCGACTAACTATAGGTGTTTGGACGGGCACATTGAACTCTGATTTCCACCAGGAAGAAGAATTCACCAAAGGCTCAGCGAGGTGTGCAGGAACAAGATTAGGGCCGGAAGAAATTCTGCGGTATTTCGGTCAGCCCACAAGAAAGCGAGTTGAAAAATGGAGCTTAGGGGCTATGTAAATCACAAACCTTCAGAGTTACAAATGACCCCTATCATCCAAAAATATATTGAAGGACGGGTGTGAAAGGAGTTTAACGTGTGACATAATTGCAGGAGACCGACTTCAGGTGGTAGATTGGAATTTCTCTGAAAGCATAGGAAAAGAGGCAGAACTTCGACAGTGACACACTTTTTGGCCAACCAAGCAAGCTTGCAATGGAAATACACACTAAAAGAGTGTCACTTCCCACCGCTCAAAATGTGCCTTTGGAAAAGGTGTAAAAACCAGAGAGGCAGGACAGGCCATGGAGAACAGGCAGCCTTGTTATGATGATGGGCAGGATGTAAATGGCCAACAGCCACTCTGAAGAAATGTATGGGGTTTCCTGAAATATCTAAAAAACGAAGCTACAGAGCCTAGCTCACATCCACTTAAGGTCCTATAGATTAGGAATACTTAAATGAAAAACACAGAGCCACCCCAAAGTTTGGGGCTGCTCTCTTTACAAGAACCTCGACTACAGTAAAATTTCAATAGCCCAGAAAGAAAAAAATGGATATAGAAGTTGTGGTACTTACGTACAATAGAGTATCGCTCATCAATGAAATCAATGTCATCAGGCCCATAGCAGCATAATGAGTGGATTGAGGTACAATGATTCTAAGTGAAATAAGTCACACAGAAAAAGAAACATCATAAGATATCACTAATACCGGGAATGTAAACACGGCTACACATGAACTGTATTACGAAACACAACAGAGACTCACCTTTACAAAAGAAACTTAGGGTGGCTTAAAAGGAAAGATGAGTTGGGAGGCTGCATAAAACCAGAGGTTGAAATTAGTACAGATACCGTTACATAAGCCAAATATATAGTAGACAAGACCTACCCCTTTCTCAACGAAATGGACTCGACACCCCGTATTCAATGCCTAGGAATATACCTTATTATGAAGAAACTGAAAACCCATGTATTAATACGTCTCCATAATAGAATCATAATGTGGGTTCAGCGGCACAAACACAGCAGTTAAATTAAGCTAAATCCCATTATAAAAATAATTTGTAAAAACAAAACACAAAGACTGTGAAATAGACCCTAAACCATTGCCGTACACTAACCTGTACCCTAAACCCTCCCCATTCTCTAACCCTAGCCCTAACCCGAACCCTAACACTGACCCTCACCCGAATCCTTACCCTCACACGTGCCCTAATTCTATCCCGTACTCCAGCACTAACACTTGCCCTCACATGTATGCTAACCCTAAACCGTTGCCGTATCTAAACTGTACCCTAAACTGTCCCCGTACCCTAATCCTAACCCTAACATGGACACTAACACTGATCCTCACCTTAAGCCTTACCCTCTCACGTGCCCTAATCCTAACCCATTCACGACACCAAACTGTGCCCTCACACGTACGCTAACCCTAAACCATTGACATACAAAAACCTGTACCTTAAGCCGTCTGCGTTTCCTAACCCTAACCCTAACCCTAACCTGAACCCTAACCTTAACACTAATGCAAACACTAACTATGACACTCACACGTAGCCTTACCTTCACCCGTTCCCTAAACCTAAGTGGTACACGAACACTAACCCATGCCCTCACACATTCACTAACCCTAAATGGTTGCCATACCCTAACCTGTATACTAAACCGTAATCATTCCCTAACACTAACCCTAACCCGAACACTAAACCTGACCCTCAACCGAAGCCTTACGCTCACCCGTGCCCTAATCTTAACCCATACACGAACACTAACCCGTGCCCTCACTTGTACACTAACCCTAAACCGTTGCCGTACACTAAACTGTACCCTTAACCGTCCCCGTTCCCAAACCTAAACCTAAACAGAACCCTAAACCTGACTCTCACCGGAAGCCTTACTTTCATCCGTGCCCTAATACTAACCCCTAAACGAACACTAAACCATGACCTCACATGTACGCTAACCCTAAAAAATTGCCGTACCATAACCTGAACCCTAAACCGTACCCATTCCCTAACAATAACCCTAACACTAACCCTAACCATGACCCTCACCAGAAGCCTTACCTTCACCCGTGCCCTAATCCTAACCTGTAGAGGAACACAAACCCATGCCCTCACAGTTACCCTAACCCTAAACTGTTGCCATACCCTAAACTGTTCCCTAAACTGTCCCCATTCCCTATCCCTAAACCTAACCCGAAACCTAAACCTGACCCTCACCCGAAGCCTTATTCTCACACTTGCCCTAATCCTAACCCGTACACGAACACTAACCAGTGCCTGCACAGGTACACTAACACTAAACCGTTGCCCTACCCTAAACTGTAGCCTACACCGTCCCCATTCCCTAACACTAACACGAACCCGAAACTTAACACTGAACCTTATCGGAAGCCTTACACTCACACATGCCCTAATCCTAAACTGTACACAAACACTAACCCGTGCCCTCACTAGTACACTAACACAAAACCGTTGCCGTACCCTAACATCTACACTAAACCGTCCCCGTTCCCTAACACTAACCCTAACCCGAACCCTAATCCAGATCCTCACCCAAAGCCTTACCCTCACACGTGCCCTAATCCTAACCGGTACATGAACACTAATCCATGCACTCACATATATGCTAACCCTAAACCTTTTCCATACCCTAACCTGTTCCCTAAATTGCCCCAGTTCCCTAACACCAACCCTAACCAGAACCATAACCCTGACACTCACCTGAAGACTTACCCTCACCCGTGCCCTAATGCTAAACCATACACGAACACTAACATGTGCCCTCAAACATATGATAACCCTAAAAGTTTGCCGTACACTAACCTGTACCCTAAACCGTCCCCGTTCCCTAACCCTAACCTGAAGCCTAACTCTGACACTCACCCGAAACCTTACCCTCAACCGTGCCCTAATACTAACCCGTTCATGAACACTAAACCATGCCCTCACACGTACGCAAATCCTGGAACGTTGAAATAGGCTAACCTGTACCCTAAACCCTCCCCATTCCCTAACCTTAACCCTAAACCGAACCGTAAACCTGACCCTCACCCGAAGCCTTACCCTCACCCATGCCCTAATCTTAAGCTGTACACCAACACTAACCTGTGCCCTCACACATACGCTAACCTTAAACCATTACTGTACACTAACCTGAACCCTAAACCTTCCCCGTTCTCAAACCCTAAACCTAACCCTAATCCTAACCCTGACCCTCACCTGAAGCCTAACCCTCACCAGTGCCCTAATCCTAACCGGTACACGAACACTAACCCATGCCCTCACACCTACGCTAACCATAAACTGTTGCCATACTCTAAGCTGTACCCTAATCCCTCCGCATAATCTAACCCTAAGCCTAAGCTGAAACCTAACCCTAACCTGCACCCGAAGTCTGACCCTCACCCGTGCCCTAAACTTAACCAGCACACCAAAAATAACCACTGCTCTCACACGTACGCTAACCCTAAACCATTGCCGTACCCTCAACTGTACCCTAGTGCCTCCCCATTCCCTAACCCTGACCCTAAACCGAACCCTAACCCTGACCCTCACCTGAAGCCTTACCCTCACCCCTGCCCTAATCTTAAACAGTACACCAAAACTAACCCGAGCCATCACATGTACGCTAACCCTAATCCGTTCCCGTACCCAAACCTGGACCCTAAACTATCCCCGTTCCCTAAGCCTAAACCTTACCGGAACTCTAACCCTGACCCTCACCCGAAACCTTACCCTCACCCGTGCCCTAATCGTAACCCGTTCACGAACACTAACCTGTGCCCTCACACGAACGCTAACCCTAAACCATTGCCGTACCATAACCTGTACCCTAATCCCTACCCATTCCCTAACACTAACCCTAACTCGAAAGTTAACCCTGAGCCTCAGCGGGAGCCGTACACTCACCCGTGCCCTAATCCTAACACGTACACGAATACTAACCTGTGCTCTAAAATGTACACTAACCCGAAACACTTGCCGTACCCTAAGCTGTACCCTAATCTCTCCACATTAGCTAACCCTAACCCTAACCCGAAACCTAACCCTGACCCTAAACCAAAACCTTACCCTCACCCGTTCCCATTTCTTAACCAGTACACCAACACTCACCCATGCCCTCACAGGTACGCTAACCCTAAACCATTGCCATACCAGAAGCTGTACCCTAAATCCTCTCCATTCCCTAACCCTAACCCTAACCCGAACCCTAAACCTGACCCTCACCTGAAGCCTTATCCTCACCCCTGCCCTAAACTTCACCAATACGTCAACATTAATCCGTGCTCTCACAGGTACGCTAACCAGAAACGGTTGCCCCACACTAAGCTCTATCCTAATCCGTCCCCTTTCCCTAACCCTAAACCTAAACCGAACCCGAACCCTGACCCTCACCCGAAGCCTTACCCTCATGCATGCCCGAACCTTAACCAGTACACCAACATTAATCCGTGCCCTCACACGTACGCTAACCCTAAACCGTTCCCGTACCATAACCTGTACCCTAAACTCTCCCCGTAACCTAGCCTTAACCCTAACTCGAAGCCTAACCCTGACCCTCACCCGAAGCCTTACCCTCTACCATGCCTTAATCTTAAACCCTCCACCAACACCAAACTGTGCCCACACACGTATGCTAACCCTAAAACGTTCCCGTACATTAACCTGTACCCTAAAGCCTCCCCATTCCCTAAACCAAACCCAAACCACAACCCTAACCCTGACCCTCACCCGAAGCCTTACCCTAACCCGTGACCTAAACCTAACCGGTACACGAACACTAAACCGTCCCCTCACACATACGCTAAACATAAACCATTGCTGTACCCTAAACTGTACCCTAAACCCTCCCCATTCCCTAGCCGTAACCCAAACCCTATCCCTGACCCTCACCCAAAGCCTTACAATCACCCGTGGCCTAATCTTAACCAGTACACCAACACTAACCCATGCCCTCATATGTATGCAAACCCTAAACCGTTCCTGTACCCTAAACTGAACCCTAAACCCTCCCCGTTCCTTAACCCTAACCCGAACCCGAACCCTAAACCTGACCCTCACCCGAAAACTTACCCTCACCAGTGACCTAATCTTAACCAGTACAGCAACACTAACCCATGCCCTCACACGAGCGTTAATGCTAAATTGTTCCCATACCCTAACCTATACCCTAAAACCTCCCCATTCCCCAACCATAACACTAACGCCAACCCTATGCCTGACCCTCACCTGAAGCCTTACCCACACCCGTGCCCTAATCTTAACCAGTACACCAAAACTAACCCGTGCCCTCACACGTACGCTAACACAAAACCGTTCCGTGCAGCAGCCTGTACCGTAAACCCTCCCGGTCTTCTATCCGAACCCCTAAACTAAACCCTGAACATGACCTTCACCTGAAACCTTACCCTCACCTGTGCGTTAATCTTAACCAGTGCACAAGCACTAACCTGTGGCCTCACATGTAAGCTAACCCTAAACCGTTCCCGTACACTAACCTGTACCCTCAACCCTCCCCGGTCCCTAACCCTATTCCAAACCCGAACCCTAACACTGACCCTCCTCCGAAACCTTACCGTCACCCGTACCCTAATCCTAACCCTTACATAAAACCTAACCCGTGCGCTCACATGTACGCTAACCTGAAACCACTTCTGTACCCTAACCTGTACGCTAAACCCTCCCCATTATCTAACCCTAACCCTAACCCGAATCCTAACTTTCACCCTCATTAAAAGCCTAACCCTCACCCGTGCCCTTATCTTAACCAGTACACCAACACTAACCCGTGCTCTCACACGTATGCTAAACCTAAGCTGTTGCCATACACTAACCTGTAAACTAATACCTCCCCATTCCCTAACCCTAACCCTAAGCCAAACCTTAACCCTGACCCGCACCCAAAGCCTTACCCTCACACGTGCTCTATACTTAACCAGTACACCAACACTAACAGTGCCCTCATAATTACGCTAACCCTAAACCATTGCATACCCAAACCTGTATCATAATCCCTCCTCATTTCCTAACCCTAAACCTATCGCAAACTCTAACCCTGACCCTCACCCGAATCCTTACCCTCACCCGTGCCCTAACTTTAACCAGTACACCAACACTAACCCGTGCTCTCACACGTACACTAACTCTAAACTATTGCCGTAACCTAATGTGTACCCTAATGCCTCCCCATTCCATAACCTTAATCCTAACCCGAACCCTAAACCTGACACTCACCTGAAGCCTTACCCTCATCTGTGCCCTAAACTTATCCAGTACACCAATACTAACACGTGACCTCACACGTACGCTAACCCTAAACCATTGCCGTACCCTAACTTGTACCTTAATCCCTCCCCGTCCCCTAACCCTAACCCTATCCATACCCTCACCCGAAGCCTTACCTTCACCCATTCTCTAATCTTAACCTGTACACCAACAATATGCCATGCCCTCACACGTACGCTAACACTAAACCGTTGCCGGACCCTAACCTGTACACTAATCCCTCCCCATTCCCTAATCCTAACTGTAACCCGCACCCTAACACTGACGCTCACCCGAATCCTTACCCTCACCCAAGCCCTAATCTTAACCAGCAAACCAACACTAACCCGTGAGCTCACACGTATGCTAACAGTCAACGGTTGCCATATCTTAAACTGTAACCTACTCCCTCCCCATTCCCTAACCATAACCCTAACCTGAAACCAAACCCTGAACCTCACCCGAAGCCCTACCCTCACCAGGGCCCTAATCGTAACCAGTACACCAACACTATCCCTTGCCCTCACACGTATGCTAACCCTAAACCGTTACCATACCCGAACCTGTACCCTAATCCCTCGCCTTCCCTAAACCTAACCCTAACCCGAAACCTAATCCTGACCTTCAGCGGAAGCCTTGCCCTCATCCATGCCGTAATCTTAATCAGTACACCAACACTAAGCCATGTCCTCACACGTATGCTAACCCTAAACAGCTGCGGTACACTAAACTGTGCCCTAATCCCTTCCCATTCCCTAACCCTAACCCTAACCCAAACCTTAAACTAGACCAACACCCAAAACCTTACCCTCACCCGTGCCCTAATCTTAACGAGTACACCAAGATTAACTCATGCCCTCACACGTACGCTTACCCTAAACTCTTCCCATACCCTAAAATGTACCCTAATCCCTCCCCATTCCCTATCCCGAACCCTAATGTGAACCCTATCCATGACGCTCACCCGAAGCCTAACCCTTACCCGTGCCTTAATATTAACCAGTACACCAGCATTAACCCGTGCACTCACACGTATGGTAACCCTAAACTGTTGCCATGCACTAACCTGTACGCTATTCCCTCTCCATTCCCTACCCCTAACACTAACCCGATCCCTAACCCTTACCCTCATCCGAAGCCTTACCCTCACCCATGCCCTAAACTTAACCATTAAAACAACACTAAACCGTGCTCTCACACGTATGCTAACCGTCAACCGCTGCTGTACCCTAACCTGTAACCTAGTCCCTCCCCATTCCCTAACCCTAAACCTAGCCCGAACCCTAACCCTGACCTTCACCCGAAGCCTTAACATCACCCATGCCTTAATCTTAACCAGTACACCAACACTAACCTGAACCCTCACACGTACGCTAACCCTAAACCGTTGCCGTACCCTAACCTGTACCGTAATCTCTCCCCATTCCCTAACACTAAACCTAATCTGAACCTTAACCCTGACCCTCACCTGAAGCCTTACTCTCACCCGTGCCCTATTCTTAACCAGTAAACCAACATTAAATGGCGCCCTCACACGTACGCTAACCATAAACCGTTCCCGTACACTAACCTTTACCCTAATCCCTCCCCATTACCTAACGCTAACAATAACGCGATCCCTAACCATTACACTCACCCGAAGCCTTACCCTCAACCGTGCCGTAATCTTAAATTGTACACCAACATTAACCCGTGCCCTCACACGTACGCTAACACTAAACCGTTCCCGTACCCTAACCTGTACCCTAATCCCACCCCATTCCCTAACCGTAACCCTAAACTGAACCCTAACCCTGACCCTCACCTGAAACCTGACCCTCACCCATGAACAAATCTTAACTAGTACACCAACACTAACACGTAACCTAAGACGTACACTAACCTTAAAACTTTGCCGTACCCTAACCTGTACCTTAATCTCTCCCCATTCCCTAACACTAACCCTAACCCGAACCCTAATACTGACACTCACCCGAAGCCTTACCCTGACCCGTGCCCTAATCTTAACCAGTACACCAACACTAACCTGTGTCCTCACACATACGCTAACTCTAAACCGTTCCCATACACTAAACTGTACCCTAATCCCTACATATTCCCTAACCCTAACCCGAACCCGAACCCTAACGCTGACCCTCAACCGAAGCCTTACCCTCATTCGTGCCCTAATCTTAACCAGTACAGCAACACTAACCAATGCCCTCAGGTGTACGCTAAACCTAAACGGTTCCCGTACCTTAAACTGTACCCTAATCCTTCCCCATTCCCTAATTCTAACCCTAACGCGAACCCTAACCCTGACCCTCCACTGAAAACTTACCCTTACCTGTGCCCTAATCTTCACCAGTACACCAACCTTAAGCCGTGCCCTCACATATAAGCTAACCCTAAACCGTTGCCGTACACTAAACTGTACCCTAAACCCTCCCCATTCCCTAACACTAACCCTAACATGAACGCAAATCCTGACCCTCACCCGATGCATTACCGTCACCCATGCCTTAATCTTAACCAGTGCACCAACACTAACCCGAGCCCTCACACGTACGCTAACACTCAACCTTTGGCGTACCCTAAACTGTACCCTAATCACTCCCCATTCCCTAACCAAAACCCTAACTTGAACCCTAAACCTGACCCTCACCCGAAGCCTTACCCTCACCCGTGCCCTAATCTTATAGAGTACACCTATACTAACCCATGACCTCACACGTACTATAACCCTAAAACTTTACCGTACCCTAACCAGTACCGTAATCCCTCCCCATTCCCTAACCCTAACCCTAACGCTCACCCGAAACCTTACCCTAGCCCGTGCCCATATCTTAAGCAGTACAGCAACATTAACCCATGCCCTCACATGTACGCTAACTCTAAACAGTTGCCGTACCCTAACCTGTACCCTAATCACTCCCCATTCCCTAACCATAACACTAACCCGAACCCTAAACCTGAACCTCCCGTGAAGCCTTGCCCTGACCCGTGCCCTAATCTTAACCAATAGAACAACAATAACCTGTGCCCTCACACGTACGCTAACTCTAAATCATTCCCGTACCCTAAACTGTACCTTAATCCCTTCACATTCCCTAACCCAAATCCTAACCCGAAACCTAACCCTGACCCTCACTCGAAGCCTTACCCTCACCCGTTGTCTAATCTTAACCATTACACCAACACTAACCCGTGCCCTCAAACGTATGCTAACCCTAAACTGTTGCCGTACCCTAACCTGTACCCTAATCGCTCCCCATTCACTAACTCTAAATCTAACACGAACCCTAAACCTGACCCTCTCCCGAAGCCTTAACCTAACTCATACCCTAACCTTAACCACTACACCAACTCTATGCTGAGCCACCACAAGTATGCTAACCCTAAACCGTTGCCGTACCCTAACCTGTACCGTAATACCTCCCCATTCCCTGACACTAACCCTATCGCGAACTCTTACCATGACGCTCTCACGAAGCCTTAACCTCACCCGTGCCCTAACTTTAACCTGTACACTAACATTACCCCATGCCCTCACACGTATGCTAACACTAAACCTTTCCCGTACCCTAACCTGTATCCTAATCCCTCCACATTCCCTAGGGCGAACTGTAACCCGAACCCTAAACCTGACCCTCACCCGAGGCCTTACCCTCACCCGTGCCCTAATCTTAACCAGTACACCAACACTAACATGTGCCCTCACATGTACGCTAAACCTAAACCGTTGCCGTACCCTAACCTCTACCCTAATCCCTCTCCATTCGCTAACCCTAACCCTAACACGAATCCTAATCCTGACCTTCAAACGAAGGCTTATTCTCACCCATGCCTTAATCTTAAACAGTACACAAACACTAACCAGTGCCCTCACACGTACGCTAACCCTAAACCGGTGTCATACCATAACCTGTACCCTAAGCCCTCCCCATTCCCTAACCATAACCCTAAACTGAAACCTAACCCTGACCCTCACCCGAAGCCTTACACTCACCGGTGCCCTAATCTTAACCAGTACACCAACATTAACCGGTGCCCTCACACATAGGCCAACCCTAAACCGTTCCTGTACACTAACCTGTACCCTAATCCCTCCCCATTCCCTAACGCTAACCCTAACGGGATCCCTAACCCTGACGCTCACCCGAAGCCTTACCCTCACCCGTGCCCTAATCTTAACTAGTACAGCAACATTAACCCGTGTCCTCACACGTACGCTAACCCTAAATCGTTGCAGTACCTTATACTGTACCCTAATCCCTCCCCATTCCTTAATCTTAACCCTAACACAAAACCTAACCCTGACCGTCACCCGAAGCCTTAGCCACACTCGTGCCCTAACCTTAAAGAGTACACCAATGCTAACACATGATCTCACATGTACGCTAACCCTAAACATATACCGTACCCTAAACTGTACCGTAATTCCTACCCATTCCCTAAACCTAACCCTAAAGCAATCCCGAACCGTAACGCTCACCCGAAGCCTTATCCTCACCCGTGCCCAAATATTAACCAGTACAGCAACCTTAACTCGTTCTCTCACATGTACGCTAAACCTAAACAGTTGCCGTATGCTAACCTGTACCCTAAACCTTCCCCATTCCCTAACCGTAACCCTAACCCGAACCATAACACTTTCTCTCACCCCAAGCCTGACCCTCACCCATGCCCAAATCTTAACCAGTACACCACCGTTATCCCGTACCCGAACACGTACGCTAAACATAAAACTTTGCCGTAACCTTAACTGTGCCCTAATCCCTCCCCATTCCCTAACCCTAACCCTAACCCGAACCCTAAAACAGACCCACACCTGAAGCCTTACCCTGACCCGTGCCCTAATATTAACCAGTACACCAACACTAACCCGTGCCCTCACACATACGCTAACACTAAACCATTGCCGTACCCTAACCTTTACCCTAATCACTTCCCATTCCCTAACCCTAACCCGAACCCGAACCCTAATCCTGACCCTCACCTGAAGCCTTACCCTCACCTCTGCCCTAATCTTAACCAGTACACCAACAATATCCCGTGCCCTCACAAGAAAGCTAACCCTAAACCATTGCCGTACCTTAACCTGTACCCTAATCCCTCCTCATTCCCTAACCCTAAACCTAACGCGAACCCAAATCCTGACCCTTTCCAGAAGCCTTACGCTCACCCATGCCCTAATCTTAACCACTACACCAACACTAACCCATACCCTCACACGTAGGCGAACCCTGAACCGTTGCAATACCCTAACCTGTTCCACAATCCCTCCATATCCCTAACCCTAACCCGAAAACTAACCCTGACCCTCATCCGAAGTCTTACCGTCACCTGTGCCCTAATCTTTACCAGAACACCAAAACTAACCAGTGCCCTCACATGTAAGCTAACACTAAACCATTGCCATACCCTAACCTGTACACTAATCCCTTCCCATTCCTTAACCCTAATCCTCACCCCAACCCTAACCCTTACCCTCACCCGAAGCCTTACCCTCACCCGTGCCCTAATCTTAAGCAGTACACCAATACTAAATCATTTCCTCACACGTACACGAACTCGTAACCGTTGCCGTGCCCTAACCTGTACCCTAATGCCTCCCCATTCCCTAACCCTAACCCTAAGCCAAAACCTAAACCTGACCTTCAGCCGAAGCTTAACCCTCACCCATTCCCTAATCTGAGCCAGTACACCAACACTAACCCATGCCCTCACACCTACGTTAACCCTAAACTGTTTCCATACCCTAACCTGTATCCTAATTCCACCCCATTCCTTAACCCAAATCCTAACCAGAACCATAACCCTGACCCTCACTCGAAGCCTTACCCTCACCGGAGCTGTAATCTTAACAAGTAAGCCAACACTAACTCGTGCCCTCACATGTACGCTAACCCTTAATCATTGTCGTACCCTAAACTGTACCCAAATCTCTCCCTATTCCCTAACCGTAACCCTAACCCGAATCCGAACCCTGACCCTCACCCGAAGCCTTACCCTCACCCGTGCCCTAATCTTAACCAGTACACCAACACTCACCTCTACCCTCACACGTACTCTAACCCTAAACTGTTGCCGTACCTAACCTGTACCCTAATCCCTCCCCATTCCCGAAACCTGACCCTAACCCGAACCCTTACCCTGAGCCTCACCCAAAGCCTTACCCTCACACGAGCCCTAATCTTAACCAGTACACCACTAACCCGTGCCCTCACATGTATGCTATCCTTAAACCGTTGCAGTACATTAACCTGTACACTAATCCCTCTCCTTTCCTTAACCTTAACCCTAACCAGCACCCTAAACCTGACCCTCACCAAAATCCTACCATCACCCGTACCCTAAACTTAACGACTATACAAACACTAATCTGTGCCCATACGCGTACGTGAACCCTAAACCGTTGCCGTACCCTAACCTGTAACCTAATCCTTCACCATTCCTTAACCCTAACCTGAACCCGAACCCTAACCGTGGCCCTCACAGGAAGCTTTACCCTCACCCGTGCCCTAATCTTAACCAGCACACCAAAACTAACCCATGCCCTCACACGTACGCTAAACCTAAACTGTTGCTGTACCCTAACTTGTACCCTAATCCCTCCCATTTCCCAACCCTAAGCCTAATCTGAACCCTAACCCTGACCCTCACACGAAGCCTTACCCTCACCCGTGCCCCAATCTTAACCAGCACACCAACACTAACCCATGACCTCACACGTACGCTAAACCTAAACTGTTGCTGTACCCTAACCTGTACCCTAATCCCTCCCCAATCCCTAACCCTAACCCTAATCCAAAACCTTACACTGACTCTCAACCGAAGCCTTACCCTCACTCTTGCCCTAATCTTAACCAGTACACATACACTAACCCGTGCCCTCACACGTACTTGACAACTAAGCCGTTGCCATACCCTAACCTGTACAAGACACCCTTCCCATTCCTAACGCTAACCCTATACCGAACCCTAATCCTGACCGTCACCCGATGCCCTACACTTACCCGTGCCCTAATCTTAACCAGTACACCAACACTACACCGTACCCTCACACGTACACTAACCTTAAACCGTTGCCTTTCCCTAACATGTACCCTAAACCCTCCATATTCCCTAACCCTAACCCTAACACGAAACCAAACCCTGACCCTCACCCGAAGCCTTACCCTCATCCGTGCCCTAATCTTTAACAGAACACCAACACTAACCTGTGCTCTCACACGTACGCTAACGCTAAACCGTTGCCATACCCTAACCTGTAGCCTAATCCCTCCCCATTCCCTAACCCTAACCCTAACCCGAAACCTTACACTGACCCTCACCCGAAGCCTTACCCTCACTCGTGCCCTAATAATAACCAGTAAACCAACATTAAACCGTGACCTCACACGTACGCTGACCTAAAACCGATGTCGAACTCTAACTTGTACCCTAATTCCGCCCTATTCCCTAACCCTGACCCCAACCCGAACCCAAATCCTGACCCTCACCTAAAGCCTTACCCTCACCCATGCCCTAAACTTAACCACTACACCAACACTAACACATTCACTCACACGTAGGTGAAACCCAAACCAATGCGGTACCCTAACCTGTACCCCAATCCCTCCCCATTCCCTAACAGTAACCCTATCTCGCACCCTAACCCTGACCCTCACCCGAAGCCTTACCCTCAACTGTGCCCTAATTTTAACCAGTACACCAACACTAAAACATGCCTTCACATGTACGTGAACCCTAAACCGTTTACGTACCCTAACCTGTACCCTTATCCGTCCCCTTTCCCTAACCCTCACCCTAACCCTAAACCTAACCCTGATCCTCACCCAAAGCCTTACTCTCACTCGTGCCCTAATCTTAACCAGTAAACAAACACTAACCCGTACCCTCACAAGTAGGCTAACCCTAAACCTTTGCCGTAACGTAACCTGTACCCTAATCCCTCCCCATTCCGTAACACTAACCCTATCCCGCACCCTAACCCTGACCCTCACCCAAAGCCTTACCATCACCAGTGCTCTAATCTTAACCAGTACACAAACACTGACCCATGCACTCAGACGTACTCGAACCCTAAACCGTTGCAGTACCCTAACCTGGACCCTACTCCCTTCCCATTCCCTAACACTAACCCTATACTAAACCCTAATCCTGACTCTAACCTGGTGCCTTATCCTCACCCGTGCCCTAATCTTAACCAGTACACCAACACTAACCCGTGCACTCAAACGTACGCTAACCCTGAACCGTTGCCGTTCCATAACATGTACCCTAATACCTCCCCATTCCCTAAACCTAACTGTAACCCAAAACCTAACCCTGACCCTCAGCCGAACCCTTACCCTCACCCGTGCCCTAATCTTAACCAGTACACCAACACTATCCCGTGCCCTCACACGTACGTTAACCCTAAACCGTTGCCGTACCCTAAACTGTACCCTAATCTCTCCCCATTCGCTAACTCGAACCCTAACCCGAACCCAAACCCTGACCCTCACACGAAGCCTTACCCTCACCCGTGACCTAATCTTAACCACTACACCAAAACTAACCCATACCTTCACACGTAGGCGAACCCTAAACTTTTTCTGTACCCTAACATGTACCCTAATGCCTCCCCATTCCCTAACCCTAACCCTAACCTGAACCCTAACCCAGACCGTCAACCGAAGCCTTACCCTCACCAGTGCCCTAAACTTAACCAGTACACCAACACTAACCCAGGCCCTAACATGTACACAAAACCTAAACCGTTGCCATACACTAACCTGTACCCTAATCTCTCCCCTTTCCCTAACCCTAACCCTAACACAAACCCACATGTGAACCTCACCCGAAGCCTTACCCGCACCCGTGCCCTAAACTAGAACAGTACACAAACACTAACCCATGCCATCACACGTACGCGAAACCCAAACATTTCCCGTACCATAACCTGTACCCTAATCCCTCCCCATTTCCTAACCGTAACCCTAAACCTAACCCTAAAACTGACCCTCACCCGAAGCCTTACCTTCACCCGTGCCGTAATCTTAACCAGTACACAAACACTAACCCGTGCCCTCACAGGTACGCTAAACCAAAACTGTTGCCGTAACATAACCTGTATCCTAATCCCTCCCCATTCCCGAAACCTAACCCTAACCCGAACCCTTACCCTGAGCCTCACCCAAAGCCTTTCCCACACACGAGCCCTAATCTTAACCAGTACACCACTAACCAGTGCCCTCACATGCATGCTATCCTTAAACCGTTGCAGTACATTAACCTGTACACTAATCCCTCTCCTTTCCCTAAACTTAACCCTAACCAGCACCCTAACCCTGACCCTCACCAAAATCCTACCCTCACCCGTACCCTAATCTTAACGAGTATACAAAAACTAATCTGTGCCCATACGCGTACGCGAAACCTAAACTGTTGCCGTACACTAACCTGTACCCTAATCCCTTCCATTTCCCTAACACTAAACCTAACCCGAAACCTAAACCTCACCCTCACCCGAAGCCTTACCGTCACCCGTGCCCTAATCTTTACCAGAACACCAAGACTAACCCGTGCCCTCACATGTATGCTAACCCTAAACCGTTGCCGTACCCTAACCTGTAACCTTCTCACTTCCCATTCCCTAACCCTAACCCTATACCGAAACCTAATCCTGACCCTCACACGATGCCTTACCCTCACCCGTGCCCTAATCTTAACCAGTACACAAACACTACCCCGTGCCCTAACACGTACGCTAACCGTAAAGCATTGATGTTCACTAACCTGTACCCTAATCCCTCCCCATTCCCTAACCCTAATCCTAACCCGAATCCTAACCCTAGCCCTCACCTGAAGCCTTACTGTCACCCGTGCCCTAATCTTAATGACTACACCAATACTAACACATGCTCTCACAAGTAGGCGAACCCTAAACCATTGCCATACCCTAACCTCTACCCTAATCGTTCTCCATTCCCTAACACTAACCCAAACCTGAAGCCTAACCCTGACGCTCACCAGAAACTGTACCCTCACCCATGCCCTAATATTAACCAGTACACCAACACTAACCCATGCCCTCACACGTACGTGAACCCTAAACCGTTGCCGAACCCGAACCTTTACCCTAATCCCTCCCCATTCCCTAACCCTAACCCTAAGCGGAACCCTAACACTGACCCTCACCCGAAGCCATACCCTCACCTGTGCGCTAATCTTAACCAGTACACAAACAGTAACCCATGCCGTCACACGTACTCGAACTCTAAACCGTTGCCGTACCCTAACCTATAGCCTACTCCCTTCCAATTCCTTAACCCTAACCTTATACCCGACTCCCTTCTCATTCCCTAACCCTAACCCTATACTGAACCCTAATCTTGACACTCACCCAATGCCTTAACTTCACCCGTGCCCTAATCTTAACCAGTACACCAACACTAACCCGTGCCCTCACACGTACGCTAACCCTAAACAGTTGCTCTACCCTACCATGTACCCTAATCCCTCCCCATTCCCTAACCCTAACACTAACTCGAAACGTAAACCTGACCTTCACCCGAAGCCTTACCCTCACCCATACCCTAAACTTAACCAGTACACCAACACTAACATGTGCCCTCACACGTATGCTAACCCTTAACCATGGCCGTTCCCTAACCTGTACCCTAATCCCATCACATTACCTAACCCTAACCATAACACGAATCCTAACCCTGACCCTCACCCGAAGACTTACCGTCACACGTGCACAAATCTTTAGCAGAATTCAAACACTAAACTGTGCCCTCACACGTACGCTAACACTAAACAATTGCTGTACCCTAACCTGTACCCTAATCCCTCCCCATTCCCTAACACTAACCCTAACCTGAATCCTAACCCTGACCCTCACCCGAAGCCTTACCCTCACCCGTGCCCTAATCTTAACCAGTTCACCAACACTAACTCGTGCCATCACACGTACGCCAAACCGTAAGCGTTGTCGTAACTTAAACTGTACCCTAATCCCTCCCCATTCCCTAACACTAACCCTAACCCGAATAAAAACCCTGACACTCACCCGAAGCCTTACCCTCATCGGTGACCTAATCTTAACCAGTACACCAACCCTAAACCATGCCCTCACACGTACGCTAACCCTTAAGCATTGTCAAAACCTAACTTGTACCCTAATCCCTCTCCATTCCCTAACCCTAAACCTAACCCGAACCCTAACGCTGACACTCACCCGAAGCTTTACCCTCACCCGTGTCCAAATTTTAACCAGTACATCAACACTAACCCATGCCCTCAAACTTAGGCTAACCCTAAACCGTTGAGGTAACCTAGCCTGTATACTAATCCTTCCCCATTCCCTAAACCTAACCTTAACCCAAACCCTAAACCTGACCCTCTTCCGAGGCCTTACCCTCACCTGTGCCCTAATCTTAACCAGTACACCAACACTAACTCGTGCACTCACACGTAAGCTAACCCTTAAGGGCTGTCGTACCCTAAACTGTACCTTAATCCCTCCTCATTCCCTATCCCTAAACACAACCCTAACCCGAACCGTAAACATGACACTCACCCGAAGCTTTACACTCATCCGTGTCCCAATTTTAACCAGTACATCAACACTAACCCATGCCCTCCAAAGTAGGCTAACCCAAAACCATTGCCGTAACCTTTCCTGTACCCTAATCCCTCCCCATTCCCTAACCCTAACCCTAAACCGAATCCTAACCCTGACCCTCACCCGATGCCTTACCCTCACCCGTGACCTAATCTTAACCAGTACACCAACACTAAACAGTGGCCTGACACGTACGCTAACAATAAACCGCATCCGTACCCTAACCTGTACCCTAATCCCTCTCCATTCCATAACCCTAACCTTAAACCGAACCCTAATTTAACACTCACCAGAAGCTATACCCTCACCTGTGTCCTAATTTTAGCCACTACATCAACACTAACCCATGCCCTCCAACGTATTCTAACCCTCAACCATTGCCGTACCCTGACCTGTACCCTAATCCCACCCCATTCCCTAACCCAAACCCTAAACCTGACCTCTTCCGAGGCCTTACCTTCACCCGTGCCCTAATCTTAACCAGTACACCAACACTAATTTGTGCCCTCACACGTACACTAACCCATAAGCATTGTCGTACCAAAAACTGTACCCTAATCCCTCCCCATTCCCTAACCCTAGCTCTAACTCAAACCCTAAACCTGACCCTCTTCCGAGTCCTTACCCTCACCCGTGCCCTAATCTTAACCAGTACACCAACACTAACTCGTGCCCTAACACGTATGCTAACCCTTAAGCGTTGTCATACCGTAAACTGTACCCCAATCCGTCCCCATTCCCGAACCCTAAACCTAAACCGAATCCTAACCCTGACCCTCACACGAAGCCTTACCATCACCCTTGCCTTAATCTTAACCAGTACACCAATACTAACTCGTGCCCTGACACGTAAGCTAACCCTCAACCGCAGGCGTACCCTAAACTGTACCCTAATCCCTCTCCATTCCATATCCCTAACCCTAACCTGAACCCTAACCCTTACTCTCACACCAAGTTTTACCCTCACCCGTGTCCTAATTTTAACCAGTACTTCATCACTAACCCATGCCCTCCAACGTAGGCTAACACTAAACCGTTGCTGTACACCAAACTGTACCGTTATCCCTCCCCATTCCCTAACCCTAACCCTAACCCAAACCCTAAACCTGACCTTCTTCCTAGGCCTTACCCTCACCCGTGCCCTAATCTTAACCAGTACACCAACACTAACTCATGCCCTCACACGTACACTAACCCTTAAGTGTTGTCGTACCCTAAACTGTACCCTGATCCCTGCCCACTCCCTAACCAACACCCTAACCCTAACCCAAACCCTAACCCTGACACTCACCCGAAGTTTTACACTCACCCGTGTCTTAATTTTAACCAGTACATCACTAACCCATGCCTTCCAACGTAAGCTAATCCTAAACCGTTGCCGTAACCTAACATGTACCCTAATCCCTCCCCATTCCCTAACCCTAACCCTAACTCAAACCATAAACCTGACTCTCTTCGGAGTCCTTACCCTCACCCGTGCCCTAATCTTAACCAACTCAATCAGTAACTCGTGCCCACACACGTAGGCTAAACCTTAAGCGATGTCGTACCCTAAATTGTACCCTAATCCCTCCCCATTCCCTAACCCTAACCCTAACCCGAATCCTAACCCTGACCCTAACCCGAAGCCTTACACTCACCCGTGACCTAATCTTAAACAGTACACCAACACTAAACCATGCCCTCACAGGTACGCTAACCCTAAACCGCAGCCGTACCCTAACATGTACCCATAACCCTCTCCATTACCTAACCCTAACCCGAACCCAAACCCTAACGCTGACACTCACCCGACGCTTTACCCTCACCTGTGTCCTAATTTCAACCAGTACATCAACACTAACCCATGCCCTCCAACGTAGGCTAGACCTAAACCATTGCCGTACCCTAACCTGTACCCTAATCCCTCCCCATTCCATAACCCTAACCGTAACCGAAACCCTATACCTGTCCCCCTTCCGAGTCCTTACCCTCACCCGTGCCCTAATCTTAACCAGTACACCAACACTAACTCGTGCCCTCACACGTACCCTAAACCTTAAGCGTTGTCGTACCCTAAACTGTACCCTAATCGCTCCCAATTACCTAACCCTAACCCTAACCCGAATCCTAACCCTGACCCTCACCCGAAGCCTTACCCTCACCGGTGACGTAATCTTAACCGTAACCCAACAGTAACTCGTGCCCTCACATGTACGGTAACCCTTAATCGTTGTCATACCCTAAACTGTACCCTAATCTCTCCCCATTCCCTAACTCTAACTCTAACCCGAATACTAACCCTGAACCTCACCCGAAGCCTTACCCTCACGCGTGACCTAATCTTAACCAGTACACCAACACTAAACCCTATCTTCACACGTACACTAACCTTAATCCACAGCCGTACCCTAACCTGCACCCTAAAGTCTCTCCCTTCCCTAACCCTAAGCCTAACACGAACCCTAACGCTGACACTCACCCGAAGCTTTACCATCACCCGAGTCCTAATTTTCACCAGTACATGAACACGAATCCATGCCCTCCAACGTAGGTTAACCCTAAACAGTTACCGTACGCTAAACTGTACCCTGATCCCTCCCCATTCCCTAACCCTAACCCTAACCAGAATCCTAACCTTGACCCTCACCCTCAGCCTTACCCTCACAATTGCCCTAATCTTAACCAGTACACCAACACTAACTCGTGCCCTCACACATACGCTAACCCTTAAGCGCTGTCGTACTCTAAACTGTATCCTAATCCCTCCCCATTCCCTAACCTTAACCATAACCCGAATCCTAAACCTGACCGTCACCGGAAGTCTTACCCTCACCCATGACCTAATCTTAACCAGTACACCAACACTAAACCGTGCCCTCACACGTACGCTAACACTAAACTGCAGCCGTACCTTTACCTGTACCCTAATCCGTCTCCATTCCCTAATCCTAGCCCGAACCCTAACCCTAACCCTGACATTTACCCGAAGCTTTACACTCACCCGTGTCCTAATTTTAACGAGTACATCAACACTAACACATGCCCTCCAATGTAGGCTAACCCTAAACTGTTGCCCTACCCCAAATTGTACCCTAATCCCTCCCATTTCCTAACACTAAACCTAAACCGAATTCCAACCCTGACCCTCACCCGAAGCCTTACCATCACCCTTGCCCTAATCTTAACCAGTACATCAACACTAACTTGTGCCCTCACACGTACGTTAACCCTTAAGCGTTGTCGTTCCCTAAACTGTACCCTAATCCTTCCCTATTCTCTAAACCCAACCCTAACCTGATTCCTAACCCTGACCCACACCCGAAGCCTTACCCTCACCCGTGACCGAATCGTAACCAGTACACCAACACTAACTCGTGCCCTCACACGATCGCTAAACCTTAAGCGTTGTCGTACCCTAACCTGTACCCAAATACCTCTCCATTGGCTAACCATAACCCTAACCCGAACCCTAACGCTGACACTCATCCGAAGATTTACCCTCACCCGTGTCCTAATTTTAACTAGTACATCAACACTAACCCATGCCCTACAAAGTAGGCTAATCCTAAACCATTGCCGTACCCTAACCTGTACCCTAATCCCTCCCCATTCCCTAACCCTAACCCTAACCCAAACCCTATACCTGACCCTCGTCTGATTCCTTACCCTCACCCGTGTCCTAATCTTAACCAGTACACCAACATTAACTCATTCTCTCACACGTACCCTAAACCTTAAGCGTTGTCGTACCCTAAACTGTACCCTAATCCCTCCCCATTCTCTAACACTAACCCTAACCCGAATCCCAACCCTGAACCTCCCCGGAAGCCTTACCTCCACCGGTGCCGAAATATTAACAAGTACACCAACACTAAACCATGCCCTCACAGGTACCCTAACCCTAAACTGCAGCCGTACCCTAACCTGTACCCATATCCCTCTCCATTTCTTAACCCTAACCCGAACCCGAGCCCTAACGCTGACACTCACCAGAAGCTTTACCCTCACCCGTGTCCTAATTTCAACCAGTACATCAACACTAACTCATGCCCTCCAACGTAGGCTAGCCCTAAACCATTGCCGTACCCTAAACTGAACCCTAATCCCTCCCCATTCCCTAACCCTAACCGTAACCGAAACCCTATACCTGACCCTCTTCCGAGTCCTTACCCTCACCCGTGCCCTAATCTTAACCAGTACACCAAAACTAAATCGTGCCCTCACACGTACCCTAAACCTTAAGCGTTGTTGTATCCTAAACTGTACCCTAATCCCTCCCCATTCCCTAACCTTAAGCATAACCTGAATCCTAAACCAGACCGTCACCGGAAGTCTTACCCTCACCCATGACTTAATCTTAACCAGTACACCAACACTAAACCGTGCCCTTACACGTACGTTAACCATAAACCGCAGCCGTACACAAACCTGTACCCTAATCCCTCTCCATTCCGTAACGCTAACACTAACCCGACCCCTAATTTGACACTCACCGGAAGCTTTACGCTCACCCGTGTCATAATTTTAACCAGTACATCAACACTAACCCATGCCCTCCAACGTAGGCTAACCCTAAACCGTTGCCGTACACTAAACTGTACCCTAATCCCTACCCATTCCCAAACCCTAACCCTAATCCTAATCCTAAACCTGACCCTCACCCGAAGCCTTACCCGCACCGCTGCCGTAATCTTAACCAGTACACCAACACTAACTTGTGCACTCACACGTACGCTAACACTTAAGCGTTGTCTTACCCTGAACTGTACCCTAATCCCTCCCAATTCCATAGCCCTCACCCTAACCCTAACCCAAACCTTAACCCTGACCCTCACCCTCAGCCTTACCCTCACCCTTGCCCTAATGTTAACCAGTACACAAACACTAACTCGTGCCCTCAAATGTACGCAAACCCATAAGCACTGTCGTACCCTAAACTGAACCCTAATCCCTCCCCATTCCCTAACCCTAACCCGAAACCAAACCATAAACCTGACCCTCTTCCGAGGCCTAACACTCACCCGTGTCCTAATCTTAACCAACACCAACACTAACTTGTGCCATCACACGTACGCAAACCATTAAGCATTGTGGTAACCTAATCTGTACCCTAATCCCTCCCCATTCCCTAACCCTAACCCTAACCCAAATCCTAACCCTGACCCTCACCAGAAGCCTTACCCTCACCCATGACCTAATCTTAAGCAGTACACCAACACTAAACAGTGCCCTCACACGGACGCTAAACCTAAACCACAGCGGTACCCTAACCTGTACACTAATCCCTCTCCATTCCATAACCCTAACCCTAACCCAAACCCTAATTTGACAGTCGCCAGGAGCTTTACCCTCACCCGAGTCCTAATTTTAACCAGTACATCAACACTAACCCATGCCCTCCAACGTAGGCTAACCCTCAACCGTTGCTGTACCCTAACCTGTACCCTAATCCCTCTCCATTCCCTAACACTATGCCTAACCCAAACCCTAAACATGACCCTCTTCAGAGGCATTACCCTCACCCGTGCCCTAATCTTAACCAGTATATCACACTAACTCGTGCCCTCACACGTACGCTAAACCTTAAGCGTTGTCGTACCCTAAACTGTACCCTAATCCCTCCCCATTCCCTAACCCTAACCCTAACCCGAATCCTAAACCTGAACCTCACCCGAAGCCTTACACTCACGCGTGACCTAATCTTAACCAGTACACCAACACTAAACCCTATCTTCACACGTACTCTAACCTTAATCCGCAGCCGTACCCTAACCTGTACCCTAAACTCTCTCCATCCCGTAACCCTAACCCTAACCCGAACCCTAACGCTGACAATCACCCTAAGCTATACCCTCACACGTGTCCTAATTTTCACCAGTACATCAACACTAACCCATGCTCTCGAACGTAGGTTAAACCTAAACCATTACTGTACCCTAAATTGTACCCTGATCCCTCCCCATTCCCTAACCCTAGCCCTAACCAGAATCCTAACCCTGACCCTCACCCTCAGCCTTACCCTCACCCTTGCCCTAATGTTAACCAGTACACCAACACTACCTCGTGCCCTCACATGTACGCAAACCCATAAGCACTGTCGTACCCTAAACTGTACCCTAATCCCTCTCCATTCCCTAACCTTAACCGTAACGCGAATCCTAAACCAGACCGTCACCGGAAGTCTTACCCTCACCCATGACCTAATCTTAACCAGTACACCAACACTAAACCGTGCCCTCACACGTACGTTAACCATAAACCGCAGCCGTACAGAAACCTGTACCCTAATCCCTCTCCATTCCGTAACCCTAACACTAACCCGACCCCTAATTTGACACTCACCAGAAGCTTTACCCTCACCCGTGTCCTAATTTTAACCAGTACATCAACACTAACCCATGCCCTCCAACGTAGGCTAACCCTAAACCGTTGCCGTACCCTAAACTGTTCCCTAATCCCTCCCCATTCCCTAAACCTATCCCTAACACGAATCCTAAACCTGACCCTCACCCGAAGCCTTACCCTCACCGGTGCCGGAATCTTAACCAGTAAACCAACACAAACTCGTGCCCTCACACGTACGCTAACCCTTAAGCGTTGTCGTACCCTAAAGTGTACCCTAATCACACCCAATTCCCTAACTCTCACCCTAACCCTAACCCAAACCCTAACCCTGACACTCACCTGGAGCTTTACAGTCACCCGTTTCCTAATTTTGACCAGTACATCAACACTAACCCATGCCCTCCAACGTATGCTAACCCTCAACCGTTGCCGTACCCTAACCTATAACCTAATACTTCCACATTCCCTAACCCTAACCCTAACCCAAACCCTAAGCCTGACACTCTTCGGAGACCTTAACCTCGCCCGTGCCCTAATCTTAACCAGCACACCAACACTAACTCGTTCCCTCACACTTAGGCTAACCGTTAAGCGTTGTGGTAACCTATACTGTACCCTAATCGCTCCCCATTACCTAACCCTAATGCTAACCCGAATCCTAGCCCTGACCCACAACCGAAACCTTACCCTCACCCGTGATCTAATCTTAACGAGTACACCAACACTTACTCGTGCTCTCACACGAATGCTGACCCATAAGAGTTGTCGTACCCTAACCTGTACCCTAATCCCTCCCCATTCCCTAACCCTAACCCTAACCTGAACCCTAAAGCTGACACTCATCCGAAGCTTTACCCTCAACCGTATCCTAATTTTAACCACTACATCAACACTAACCCATGCCCTCAAACGTAGGCTAACCCTAAACTGTTGACGTACCCTAACCTGTACCCTAATCTCTCCCCATTCCCTAACTCTAACCCTAACCCAAACCCAAAACCTGACCCTCTTCCGAGTCCTGACCCTCAACTGTGCCCTAATCTTAACCAGTACACCAACACTAACTCGTGCCCTCACACGTACGCTAACCCTTAAGCGTTGTCCTACCCTAAACTGTACCCTAATCCCACGCAATTCCCTAACTCTCACCCTAACCCTAACCCGAATCCTAACCCTGACCCTAACCCAAAGCCTTACACTCACCCGTGACATAATCTTAACCAGTACACCAACACTAAACTATGCCCTCACAGGTACGCTAACCCTAAACCGCAGCCGTACCCTAACCTGTACCCATATCCCTCTCCATTTCCTAACCCTAACCCGAACCCGAGCCCTAACGCTGACGCTCACACGAAGCTTTACCCTCACCCGTGTCCTAATTTCAACCAGTACATCAACACTAACCCATGCCCTCCAACGTAGGCTAGCTCTAAACCACTGTGGTACCCTAACCTGTACCCTAATCGCTCCCCATTCCCTAACCCTAACCCTAACTGAAACCCTATACCTGACCCTCTTCCGAGTCCTTACACTCACCCGTGCCCTAATCTTAACCAGTACACCAAAACAAACTCGTGCCCTCACACGTACCCTAAACCTTAAGTGTTGTCGTACCCTAACCTGTACCCTAATCCCTCCCCATTCCCTAACCCTAACCCTAACCTGAACCCTAAAGCTGACACTCATCCGAAGCTTTACCCTCAACCATGTCCTAATTTTAACCACTACATCAACACTAACCCATGCCCTCAAACGTAGGCTAACCCTAAACTGTTGACGTACCCTAACCTGTACCCTAATCTCTCCCCATTCCCTAACCCTAAACCTAACCGAAACCCTAAACCGGACCCTCTTCTGAGTCCTGACCCTCACCCGTTCCCTAACCTTAACCAGTACACCAACACTAACTCGTGACCTCACACGTAGGCTAAACCTTAAGCATTTTCGTACCCTAAACTTTACCATAATCCCTCCCCATTCCCCAACCCTAACCCTAACCCGAATCCTAACCCTGACATTCACCCGAAGCCTTACCCTCACCGCTGCCGTAATCTTAACCAGTACACCAACACTAACTCGTGGACTCACACGTACGCTAACACTTAAGCGTTGTCGTACCTTTAACTGTACCCTAATCCCACCCAATTCCCTAACTCTCACCCTAACCCTAACCCAAACCCTAACCCTGACACTCAACCGGAGCTTTACACTCACCCGTTTCCTAATTTTAACCAGTACATCAACACTAACCCATGCCCTCCAACGTAGGCTAACCCTAAACCATTGCCGTAACATATCCTGTGCCCTAATACCTCCCAATTACCTAACCCTAAACCTACACCGAATTCCAACTGTGACCCTCACCCGAAGCCTTACCATCACCCTTGCCCTAATCTTAACCAGTACATCAACACTAACTTGTGCCCTCACACGTACATTAACCCTTAAGCATTGTTGTTCCCTAAACTGTACCCTAATCCTTCCCTATTCTCTAAACACAACCCTAACCTGATTCCTAACCCTGACCCACACCCGAAGCCTTACCCTCACCCGTGACCGAATCGTAACGAGTACACCAACACTAACTCGTACCCTCACACGATCGCTAACCCTTAAGCGTTGTCGTACCCTAACCTGTACCCAAATACCTCTCCATTGGCTAACCATAACCCTAACCCGAACCCTAATGCTGACACTCATCCGAAGCTTTACCCTCAAGCGTGTCCTAATTTTAACTAGTACATCAACACTAACCCATGCCCTACAAAGTAGGCTAACCCTAAACCATTGCTGTACCCTAACCTGTACCCTAATCCCTCCCCATTCCCTAACCCTAACCCTAACCCAAACGCTATACCTGACCCTCGTCTGAGTCCTTACCCTCACCAGTGTCCTAATCTTAACCAGTACACCAACATTAACTCGTTCTCTCACACGTACCCTAAACCTTAAGCGTTGTCGTACCCTAAACTGTACCCTAATCCCTCCCCATTCTCTAACACTAACCCTAACCCGAATCCGAACCCTGAAACTCACCCGAAGCCTTACCCTCACCGGTGCCGTAATCTTAACAAGTACACCAAAACTAACTCATGCCCTCACATGTACGCTAACCCTTATTCGTTGTCGTACCCAAAACTGTACCCTAATCCCTCCCCATTCCCTAACCCTAACCCTAACCCAAACCCTAAACGTGACCCTCTTCGGAGTCCTTACCCTCACCCGTGCCCTAATTTTAACCAACTCCATTAATAACTCGTGCCCACACACGTAGGCTAACCCTTAAGCGATGTCGAACCCTAAACAGTACCCTAATCCCTCCCCATTCCCTAACGCTAAACCTAACCCGAATCCTAACCCTGACCCTAACCCAAAACCTTACACTCACACGTGACCTAATCTTAACCAGTACACCAACACTAAACCATGCCCTCACAGGTACCCTAACACTAAACCGCAGCCATACCCTAACCTGTACCCATATCCCTCTCCATTTCCTAACCCCAACCCGAACCCGAGCCCTAACGCTGACACTCACACGAAGCTTTACCCTCACCCGTGTCCTAATTTCAACCAGTACATCAACACTAACCCATGCCCTCCAATGAAGGCTAGCTCTAAACCATTGTGGTACCCTAACCTGTACCCTAATCGCTCCCCATTCCCTAACCCTAACCCTAACCGAAACCCTATACCTGACCCTCTTCCGAGTCCTTACACTCACCCTTGCCCTAATCCTAACCAGTACACCAAAACTAACTCGTGCCTTCACACGTACCCTAAACCTTAAGCGTTGTCATACCCTAAACTGTACCCTAATCCCTCCCCATTCCCTAACCTTAACCATAACCCGAATACTAAACCAGACCGTCACCGGAAGTCTTACCCTCACCCATGACCTAATCTTAACCAGTACACCAACACTAAACCGTGCCCTCACACGTACGTTAACCATAAACCGCAGCCGTACACAAACCTGTACCCTAATCCCTCTCCATTCCGTAACCCTAACACTAACCCGACCCCTAATTTGACGCTCACCAGAAGCTTTACCCTCACCAGTGTCCTAATTTTAACCAGTACATCAACACTAACCCATGCCCTCCAACGTAGGCTAACCCTAAACCGTTGCCGTACCCTAACCTGTTCCCTAATACCTCCGCATTCCCTAAACCTATCCCTAACACGAATCCTAAACCTGACCCTCACCCGAAGCCTTACCGTCACTGGTGCCGGAATCTTAACCAGTAAACCAACACAAACTCGTGCCCTCACATGTACGCTAACCCTTAAGCATTGTCGTAGCCTAAAGTGTACCCTAATCCCACCCAATTCCCTAACTCTCATCCTAAACCTAACCCAAACCCTAACCCTGACACTCACCTGGAGCTTTACAGTCACCCGTTTCCTAATTTTGACCAGTACATCAACACTAACCCATGCCCTCCAACGTATGCTAACCCTCAACCGTTGCCGTACCCTAACCTATAACCTAATCCCTCCACATTCCCTAACCCTAACCCTAACCCAAACCCTAAACCTGACACTCTTCGGAGGCCTTACCCTCGCCCGTGCCCTAATCTTAACCAGTACACCAACACTAACTCGTTCCCTCACACTTAGGCTAACCGTTAAGCGTTGTGGTAACCTATACTGTACCCTAATCCCTCCCCATTACCTAACCTTAACGCTAACCCGAATCCTAGCCCTGACCCACAACCGAAACCTTACCCTCACCCGTGATCTAATCTTAACGAGTACACCAACACTAACTCGTGCTCTCACACGAATGCTGACACATAAGTGTTGTCGTACCCTAACCTGTACCCTAATCCCTCCCCATTCCCTAACCCTAACCCTAACCTGAACCCTAAAGCTGACACTCATCCGAAGCTTTACCCTCAACCGTGTCCTAATTTTAACCACTACATCAAAACTAACCCATGCCCTCAAACGTAGGCTAACCCTAAACAGTTGACGTACCCTAACCCGTACCCTAATCACTCCCCATTCCCTAACCCTAAACCTAACCCAAACCCTAAACCGGACCCTCTTCCGAGTTCTGACCCTCACCGTTCCCTAACATTAACCAGTACACCAACACTAACTCGTGACCTCACACGTAGGCTAAACCTTAAGCATTGTCTTACCTTAAACTTTACCCTAATCCCTCCCCATTCCCTAACCCTAACCCTAACCCGAATCCTAACCCTGACATTCACCCGAAGTCTTACCCTCACCGCTGCCGTAATCTTAACCAGTACACTAACACTAACTTGTGGACTCACACGTACGCTAACACTTAAGCGTTGTCGTACCCTTAACTGTACCCTAATCCCACCCAATTCCCTAACTCTCACCCTAACCCTAACCCAAACCCTAACCCTGACACTCAACCGGAGCTTTACACTCACCCGTTTCCTAATTTTAAGCAGTACATCAACACTAACCCATGCCCTCCAACGTAGGCTAACCCTAAACCATTGCCGTAACCTATCCTGTGCCCTAATACCTCCCAATTACCTAACCCTAAACCTAAACCGAATTCCAACCCTGACCCTCACCCAAAGCCTTACCATCACCCTTGCCCTAATCTTAACCAGTACATCAACACTAACTTGTGCCCTCACATGTACATTAACCCTTAAGCGTTGTCGTTCCCTAAACTGTACCCTAATCCTTCCCTATTATCTAAACCCAACCCTAACTTGATTCCTAACCCTGTCCCACACCCGAAGCCTTACCCTCACCCGTGACCGAATCGTAACGAGTACACCAACACTAACTCGTGCCCTCACACGATCACTACCCCTTAAGCATTGTCGTACCCTAATCTGTACCCAAATACCTCTCCATTGGCTAACCATAACCCTAACCCGAACCCTCACCCTGACACTCAAACGAAGCTTTACCCTCACCTGTGTCCTAATTTTAACTAGTACATCAGCACTAACACATGCGCTATAAAATAGGCTAACCCTAAACCATTGTCGTACCCTAACCTGTACCCTAATACCTCCCCATTCCCTAACCCTAACCCTAACCCAAACCCTATACCTGACCCTCGTCTGAGTCGTTACCCTCACCCGTGTCCTAATCTTAACCAGTACACCAACATTAACTCGTTCTCTCACACGTACCCTAAACCTTAAGCGTTGTCGTACCCTGAACTGTGCCCTAATCCCTCCCCATTCTCTAACACTAAACCTAACCCGAATCCGAACCCTGAACCTAACCCGAAGCCTTACCCTCACCGGTGCCGTAATATTAACAACTACACCAAAACTAACTCATGCCCTCACATGTATGCTAACCCTTATTCGTTGTCGTACCCGAAACTGTACCCTAATCCCTCCCCATTCCCTAACACTAACCCTAACCCAAACCCTAAACATGACCCTCTTCGGAGTCTTTACCCTCACCCGTGCCCTAATCTTAACCAACTCCATCAATAACTCGTGCCCACACACGTAGGCTAACCCTTAAGCGATGTCAAACCCTAAACTGTACCCTAATCCCTCCCCATTCCCTAACACTAACCCTAACCCGAACCCTAACCCTGACCCTAACACGAAGTCTTACACTCACCCGTGACCTAATCTTAACCAGTACACCAACACTAAACCATGCCCTCACAGGTACGCTTACCCTAAACCGCAGCCGTACCCTAACCTGTACCCATATCCCTCTCCATTTTCTAACCCCAACCCGAACCCAAGCCCTAACGCTGACACTCACCCGAAGCTTTACCCTCACCCGTGTCCTAATTTCAACCAGTACATCAACACTAACCCATGCCCTCCAACGTAGGCTAGCCCTAAACCACTGCCGTACCCTAACCTGTACCCTAATCCCTCCCCATTCCCTAACCCTAACCCTAACCGAAATCGTATACCTGACCCTCTTCCGAGTCCTTACCCTCACCCGTGCCCTAACCTTAACCAGTACACCAAAACTAACTCGTGCCCTCACACGTACCCTAAACCTTAAGCGTTGTCGTACCCTAAACTGTACCCTAATCCCTCCCCATTCCCTAACCCTAACCCTAACCCGAATCCAACCCTGACCCTCACCCGAAGCCTTACCATCACCGGTGCCATAATCTTAACCAGTACACCAACACTAACTCGTGCCCTCACATGTACGCTAACCCTTAATCGTTGTCATACCCTAAACTGTACCCTAATCCCTCCCCATTCCCTAACCCTAACCCTAACTCGATTCCTAACCCTGACCCTCTCCAGAAGCGTTACCCTCACCCGTGACCTAATCTTAAGCAGTACACCAACACTAAACAGTGCCCTCACACGGACGCTAAACCTAAACCACAGCGGTACCCTAACCTGTACACTAATCCCTCTCCATTCCATAACCCTAACCCTCACCAGAACCCTAATTTGACACTCGCCAGAAGCTTTACCCTCACCCGAGTCCTAATTTTAAACAGTACATCAACACTAAAACATGCCCTCCAACGTAGGCTAACCCTCAACCGTTGCCGTACCCTAACCTGTACCCTAATCCCTCCCCTTTCCCTATCACTAAGCCTAACCCAAACCCTAAACCTGACCCTCTTCGGAGGCCTTACCCTCACCCGTGCCCTAATCTTAAACAGTATATCACACTAATTCTTGCCCTCACACGTACGCTAAACCTTAAGCGTTGTCGTAACCTAAAAAGTACCCTAATCCCTCTCCATTCCCTAACCCTAACCCTAACCCGAATCCTAACCCTGAATCTCACCCGAAGCCTTACACTCACGCGTGACCTAATCTTAACCAGTACACCAACACTAAACCCTATCTTCACACGTACTCTAACCTTAATCCGCAGACGTACCCTAACCTGTACCCTAAACTCTCTCCATCCCGTAACCCTAACCTGAACCCAAACCCTAACGCTGACACTCACCCGAAGCTTTACCCTCACCTGTTTTCTAATTTTCACCAGTACATCAACACTAACCCATGCTCTCGAACGTAGGTTAACCCTAAACCGTTACTGTACCCTAAACTGTACACTGATCCCTCCCCATTCCCTAACCCTCACCCTAACCAGAATCCTAACCCTGACCCTCACCCTCAGCCTTACCCTCACCCGTGTCCTAATGTTAACCAGTACACCAACACTAACTCGTGCCCTCAAATTTACGCTAACCCTTAAGCGCTGTCGTACCCCAAATGGTACCCAAAATTGTACCATTCCATAACCTTAACCATAACCCGAATCCTAAACCAGACCGTCACCGGAAGTCTTACCCTCACCCATGACCTAATCTTAACCAGTACACCAACACTAAACCGTGCCCTCACACGTACGCTAACCCTTAAGCATTGTCGTACCCTAAACTGTACCCTAATCCCTCCCCACTCCCTAACCCACACCCTAACCCTAACCCAAACCCTAACCCTGACACTCACCAGAAGCTTTACATTTATCTGTGTCTAATTTTAACCAGTACATCAACACTAATCCATGCCCTCCAACGTAGGCTAACGCTAAACAGCAGCCGTACCCTAACCTGTACCCTAATCCCTCTCCATTCCATATCATTTTCCCTAACCTGAACCCTAACCCTGACTTTCACCCGAAGCTTAACTCTCACCCGTGTCCTAATTTTAACCAGTACTTCAACACTAACCCATGCCCTCCAACGTAGGCTAACCCTAAACCGTTGCCGTACCCCAAGCTTTATCCTAATCCCTCCCCATTCCCTAACCCTAACCCTCATCCGAATCCTAACCCTGACCCTTACCCGAAGCCTTACCTGCACCGCTGCCGTAATCTTAACCAGTACACCAACACTAACTCGTGCCCTCACACGTACGCTAACACTTAAGCGTTGTCGTACCCTGAACTGTACCCTAATCCCTCCCAATTCCATAGCCCTCACCCTAACCCTAACCCAAACCCTAACCCTGACACTCACCCGAAGCTTTACACTCACCTGTGTCCGAATTTTAACTGGTACATCAACACTAACCCATGCCCTACAACGTAGGCTAACCCTAAACCATTGCCGTAACCTATCCTGTACCCTAATCCCTCCCCATTCCATAACCCTAACCCGAAACCAAACCATAAACCTGACCCTCTTCCGAGGCCTAACCCTCACCCGTGTCCTAATCTTAACCAACACCAACACTAACTCGTGCCATCACACGTACGTTAACCATTAAGCATTGTGGTAACCTAAAGTGTACCCTAAACCCTCCCCATATCCTAACCCTAACCCTAACCCGAATCCTAACCCTGACCCTCACCCGAAGCCTTACCCTCACAGGTGCCGTAATCTTAACCAGTACACCAACACTAACTCGTGCCCTGACATGTACACTAACCCTTAATCGTTGTCGTGCCCTAAACTGTACCCTAATCCCTCCCCATTCCCTAACCCTAACCCTAACCCGAATCCTAACCCTGACCCTCACCAGAAGCCTTACCCTCACCTGTGACCTAATCTTAAGCAGTACACCAACACTAAACAGTGCCCTCACACGTACGCTAAACCTAAACCACAGCCGTACCCTAACCTGTACACTAATCCCTCTCCATTCCATAACCCCAACCCTAACCCGAACCCTAATTTGACACTCCCCAGAAGCTTTATCCTCACCCGAGTCCTAATTTTAACCAGTACATCAACACTAACCCATGCCCTCCAACGTAGGCTAACCCTCAACTGTTGCCGTACCCTAACCTGTACCATAATCCCTCCCAATTCCCTAACACTAAGCTTAACCCAAACCCTAAACCTGACCCTCTTCGGAGGCCTTACCCTCACCCGTGCACTAATCTTAACCAGTATATCACACTAACTCGTGTGCTCACACGTACGCTAAACCTTAAGCGTTGTCGTACCCTAAACTGTACCCTAATCCCTCCCCATTCCCTAACCCTAACCCGAGCCCGAATCCTAACCCTGAACCTCACCCGAAGCCTTACACTAACGCGTGACCTAATCTTAACCAGTACACTAACACTAAACCCTATCTTCACAGTACTCTAACCTTAATCCACAGCCGTACCCTAACCTGTACCCTAATCCCTCTCCATTCCATATCATTAACCCTAACCCGAACCCTAACCCTGAATTTCACCCGAAGCTTAACTCTCACCCGTGTCCTAATTTTAACCAGTACTTCAACACGAACCCATGCCCTCCAACGTAGGCTAACCCTAAACTGTTGCCGTACCCTATCCTGTACCCTAGTCCCTCCCCATTCCCTAACCCTAACCCGCATCCGAATACTAACCCTGACCCTTACCCGAAGCCTTACCTGCACCGCTGCCGTAATCTTAACCAGTACACCAACACTAACTCATGGCCTCACACGATCGCTAACCCTTAAGCGTTTTCGTTCCCTAAACTGTACTCTAATCCCTCCCCATTCCCTAACCCTAACCCTAACCCGAATCCTAACCCTGACCCTCACCCGAAGCCTTACACTCACCCGTGACCTAATTTTAACCAGTACACAAACACTAAACCATGCCCTCACAGGTACGCCAACCCTAAATCACAGCCGAACAATAACCTCTACCCATATCCCTCTCCATTCCCGAACCCTAACACTAACCGGAACCCTAACGCTGACACTCACCTGAAGCTTTACCCTCACCCGGGTCCTAATTTTAACCAGTACAGCAACATTAACCCATGCCCTCCAACGTAGGTTAACCCTAAACTGTTGCCGTACCCTATCCTGTACCCTAGTCCCTCCCCATTCCCTAAACCTAACTCTAACCCGTATCCTAAGCCTGACCCTCACCCGAAGCCTAACCATCAACCTGGCCCTAATCTTCACAAGTACACCAACACAAACTCATGCCCTCAAACGTACACTAACCCTAAAACGCAGCCGAACCCTAACCTGTACCCTAAACTCTCTCCATTCCATTTCATTAACCCTCACCCTAACACTAACCCAAAACCTAATGGTGACACTCACCCGAAGCTTTACACTCACCCGTGTCCTAATTTTAACCAGTACATCAACACTAACCCATGCCCTCCAACGTAGGCTAACACTAAACCATTGCCGTAACCTATCCTGTACCATAATCCCTCCCCATTCCCTAACCCAAACCCCATACCTGACCCTCTTCCGAGTCCTTACCCTCACGCGTGCCCATATCTTAAACAGTACACCAACACTATCTCATTCCCTCACACGTACCCTGACCCTTAAGCGTTGTCGTACCCTAAACTGTACCCTAATCCCTCCCCATTCCCTAACCCTAACCCTAACCCGAATCCTAACCTTGACCCTCACCCGAAGCCTTACCCTCACCGGTGCCGTAATCTTAACCAGTACAACAACACTAACTCGTGCCCTCACATGTACGCTAACCCTTAAGCGTTGTCGTACCCTAAACTGTACCCTAATCCCTCCCCATTCCATAACCCTAACCCTAACCCGAATCCTAACCCTGACCCTCACCCGAAGCTTTACCCTCACACGTGACCTAATCTTAACCAGTACACCAACGCTAAACAGTGCCCTCACACGTACACTAACCATAAACCACAGCAGTACCATAATCTGTACCCTAATCCGTCTCCATTCCATAACCCTAACCCTAACCCGAACCCTAAATTGACACTCACCAGAAGCTTTATCCTCACCCGTGTCCTAATTTTAATCAGTACATCAACACTAACACATGCCCTCCAACGTAGGCTTACCCTAAACCATTGCCATACCCCAACCTGTACCCTAATCCCTCCCCATTCCCTAACCCTAACCCTAACCCAAAACCTGTACCTGACCCTCTTCCGAGTCCTTACCCTCACCCGTGCGCTAATCTTAACCAGTACACCAACACTATCTCGTGCCGTCACACGTATGCTAACCCTTAAGCATTGTCATACCCTATCCTGTACCCTAATCCCTCTGCATTGTATATCCGGAACCCTAACCCGAACCCTAGTCCTGACTCTAACCCGAAGCTTTATTCTCACCCGTGTCCTAAATTTAACGAGTACTTGAATACTAAACCATGCCCTCCAACATAGGCTAACTCTAATCCGTTGCCGTACCCCAAGATGTACCCTAATCCCTCCCCATTCCCTAACCCTAACCCTAACCAGAATCCTAAGCCTGACACTCACACGAAGCTTTAGCCTCACCGGTGCCGTAATCTTAACCAGTTCACCAACAGTAACTCGTGCACTCACACGCACGCTAACCCTTAAGCGTTGTCGTACCCTAAACAGTACCCTAATCCCTCCCAATTACCTAACCCTAAACCTAAACCGAATCCTAACCCTGACCCTCACTCGAAGCCTTACCATCACCCTTGCCCTAATTTTAACAAGTACACCAAAACTAACTCGTGCCCTCACACTTACGTTAACCCTTAAGCGTTGTAGTTCCCGAAACTGTACCCTAATCCCTGCCTATTCCCTAAACCTAACCCTAACCTGAATCCTAACACTGACCCTCACCCAAAGCCTTACCCTCACCGGTGACCGAATCTTAACCAGTACAGCAACAGTAACTAGTGCCCTCACACGATCGCTATCCCTTAAGCGTTGCCGTACTCTAAGTTGTAACCTAATTCCTCCCCACTCCCTAACCCTAACCCTAACCCAAACGCTAAACCTGATCCTTTTCCGAGGCCTTACACTCACCCGTGCTGTAATCTTAACCAGTACACCAACACTAACTCGGGCCCTCACACGCACCCTAAACCTTAAGCCTTGTCGTACCCTAAACTGTACCCTAATCCCTCCCCATTCCTTAACACTAAGCCTAAACCGAATCCTAACCCTGACCCTCACCCGAAGCCTTACCCTCACCGGTGCCGTAATCTTAACCAGAAAACTAACATTATCTCGTGCCCTCACATGTACGCTAACCCTTAATCGTTGTCATACCCTAAACTGTACCCTAATCCCTCTCCATTCCATAACCCTAACCCTAACCCGAATCTTAACGCTGACACTCACCAAATTCTTTACCCTCACCCGTGTCCTAATTTTAACCAGTCATAAACACTAACCCATGCTCTCCAAAGTAGTTTAACCCTAAACCGTTACCATACCCTATCCTGTACCCAAATCCCTCCCCATTACCTAAACCTAACCCTAACCCAATCCCTAATCCTGTCCCTCAGCCGAAGCCTTTCCCTCACCCGTGACCTAATCTTAAACAGTACACCAAAACTAACTCGTGCCCTCACACTTACGTTAACCCTTAAGCGTTGTAGTTCCCGAAAGTGTACCCTAATCCCTGCCTATTCCCTAACCGTAACCCTAACCCGAATCCTAACCCTGACCCTCACCCAAAGCCTTACCCTCACCGGTGACCGAAACTTAATCAGTACACCAACAGTAACTAGTGTCCTCACACGATCGCTATCCCTTAAGCGTTGTCGTACCCTAAGTTGTACCCTAATTCCTCCCCAATCGCTAACCCTAACCCTAAACCAAACCCTAAACCTGACCCTCTTCCGAGGCCTTACACTCACCCGTGCCGTAATCTTAACCAGTACACCAACACTAACTCGTGCCCTCACACGCACCCTAAACCTTAAGCGTTGTCGTACCCTAAACTGTACCCTAATCCCTCCCCATTCCCTAACCCTAACCCTAAACCGAATCCTAACCCTGACCCTCACCCGAAGCCTTACCCTCACCGGTGTCGTAATCTTAACCAGTAAACTAACACTAACACGTGCCCTCACATGTACGCTAACCCTTAATCGTTGTCATACCCTTAACTGTAACCTAATCCCTCCCCATTCCCTAACCCTAACCCTAGCCCGAATCCTAACACTGACCCTTGCCCGTAGACTTACCCTCACCCGTGACCTTATATTAACCAGTACACCAACACTAAACAGTGCTCTCACACCTACGCTAACCCTAAACCACAGCCGTACCCTAAACTGTACCCTAATCCCTCTCCATTCCATAACCCTAACCCTAACCCGAATCCTAACGCTGACACTCAACCAATTCTTTACCCTCACCCGTGTCCTAATTTTAACCAGTACATCAACACTAACCCATGCTCTCCAAAGTAGGTTAACTCTAAACCGTTACCATACCCTATCCTGTACCCTAATCCTTCCCCATTCCCTAACCTTAACCCTAACCCAATCCCTAATCCTGTCCCTCACCTGAAGCCTTACCCTCACCCGTGACCTAATTTAAACAGTACACCAACACTAACTCGTTCCCTCACACATACGCTAACCCTTAAGCAATGTCGTAACCTAAACTGTACCCTAATACCTCCCCATTCCCTAACCCTAACCCTAAACCGAATCCTAACCCTGACCCTCACCCGAAGCCGTACAATCACCGGTGCAGTATTCTTAACCAGTACACCAACACTAACTCATGCCCTCACATGTACGCTAACCCTTAAGCGTTGTCTTACCCAAAACTGTACCCTAATCCCTACCCATTCCCTAACCCAAACCCTAAACCGGACCCTCTTCTGAGGCCTTACCCTCACCCGTGCCGTAATCTTAACCAGTACACCAACACTAACTCGTGCCCTCACACGTACGCTAACCCTTAAGTGTAGTCGTAACCTACACTGTACCCTAATCCCTCCCCATTCCCTAACACTAACCCTAACCCGAAACCTATCCCTTACACTCATCCGAAGCTTTACCTTCACCCATGACCTAATCTTAACAAGTACACCAACATTAAACCGTGCGCTCACATGTACGCTAACACTTAAGCGTTGTCGAACCCTAACCTGTACCCTAATCCCTCTCCATTCCCTAACCCTAACCCTAACCTGAAGCCTAACTCTGACAGTCACCCGAAGCTTTACCCTCTCCCGTGTCCTAATTTTACGCAGTACATCAACACTAACCCATGACCTATAAACGTAGGCTAACCCTAAACCGTTGCCGTACGCTAACCTCTAGCCTAATCCCTCCCCATTCCCTAAACCTAACCCTAAACCAAACCCTAAAACTGACCCTCTTCAGAGGCCTTACACTCAATCGTGCCCTAATGTTAACCAGTACACCAAGACTAACTCGGGCCCTCACACGTACGCTACCCCCTAAGCTTTCTCGTTCCCTAAACTGTACCCTAATCCCTCCCCATTCCCTAACCCTAACCCTAACCCGAATCCTAACCCTGACCCTCACCCGAAACCTTACCCTCACCGGTGCCGTAATCTTAACCAGTACACCAACACTAACTCGTGCCCTCACATGTACGCTAACCCTTAGGCGTTGTGGTACCCTAAATTGTACCCTAATCCCTCCCCATTCTCTAACCCTAACCCTAACCCGAATCCTACCACTGACCCTCACCCGAAGCCTTACCCTCACCCGTGACCTAATATTAACCAGTACACCAACACTAAACCATGCCCTCACACGTACACTAACCCTAAACTGCAGCCGTACCATAACCTGTACCCTAATCCCTCTCTATTAAATAACACTAACCCTAACCCGAACCCTAACCCTGAACCTCACCCGAAGCCTTACCCTCACCCGTGCCCTAATCTTAACCAGTACAGCAACACTAACTCGTTCCCTCACACGTACACTAACCCTTAAGCATTGTCGCACCCTAAACTGTACCCTAATCCCTTCCCATTCCCTAACCCTAACCCTAACCCGAATCCTAACCCTGACCCTCACCTGAAGCCTTACCCTCAGCGGTGCCGTAATCTTAACCAGTACACCAACAATAAATCGTTCCCTCACACGTATGCTAACACTAAACCATAGCCGTACACTTAACTCTACCCTATCCCGTCTCCGTTCCCTAATCCTAACCCGATCCCTAACCCTAACCCTGACATTTACCCGAAGCTTTACACACACCCGTGTCCTAATTGTAACGAGTACATCAACACTAACACATGCCCTCCAATGTAGGCTAACCCTAAACCGTTGCCATGCCCTAAATTGTACCCTAATCCCTCCCCATTCCCTAACCCTAACCCTAACCGGAATCCTAACGCTGAACCTCACCCAAAGGCTTACCCTCACCCGTGACCTCATCTTAACCAGTACACCAACACTAAACCATTTCTTCACACGGACGCTAACCCTAAACCGCAGCCGTACCCTAACCTGTACCTTAATCCCTCTCCATTCCATATCCCTAACCCTAACCCGAACCCTAACCCTGATTCTCACTCGAAGCTTTACTCTCACCCGTGTCCTAATTTTAACCAGTACTTCAACACTAACCCATGCCCTCCAACATAGGCTAACCCTAAACCGTTGTCGAACCCCAAGCTGTAACCTAATCCTTCCCAATTCCCTAACCCTAACCCTACCCTGAATCCTAACCCTGACGCACACCCGAAGTCTTACCCTCACCGCTGCCGTAATCTTCACCAGTACACCAACAGTAACTCGTGCCCTCCCACATACGCTAACACATAAGCGTTGTCGTACCCTGAACTGTACCCTAATCCCTCCCAATTCCCAAACCCTCACCCTAACCCTAACCCAAACCCTAACCCTGACACTCATCCGAAGCTTTACACTCACCCGTGTCCTAATTTTAACCAGTACATCAACACTAACCCAGACCCTCCAATGTAGGCTAACCCTAAACCATTGCCATACCCTAACCTGAACCCTAGTCCCTACCCATTCCCTAACCCTAACCCTAACACAAACCCTATACCTGACCCTCTTCCGAGTCCTTACCCTCACCCCTGCCCTAATCTTAACCAGTACACCAACACTAACTCGTGCCCTCACACGTACCCTAAACCTTAAGCATTTTCGGAACATAAACTGTACCCTAATCCCTCCCCATTACCTAACTCTAACCCTAACCCTAATCGTAACCGTGACCTTCACCCGAAGCCTTACCCTCACCGGTGCCGTAATCTTAACCAGTACCCCAACACTAACTTGTGCCCTCACATGTACGCTAACCCTTAATCGTTGTCATACCCTAAACTGTACCCTAATCCCTCCCCATTCCCTAACCCTAACCCTAACCCGAATCCTAAACTTAACCCTCACCCGAAGCCTTACCCTCACCCGTGACCTAATCTTAACCAGTACACCAACACTAAACCATGCCCTCACACGTACGCTAAACCTAAACCACAGCCATACCCTAACCTGTACCCTAATCCCACTCCATTCCATAACCCTAGCCCTAACCCGAACTCTAATTTGACACTCAACAGAAGCTTTACCCTCACCCGTGTCCTCATTTTAACCAGTACATCAACACTAACCCATGCCCTCCAACGTAGGCTAACCCTAAACCGTTGCCGTACCCTAACCTCTACCCTAATCCCTCCCCATTCCCTAACCCTAACCCTAACCCAAACCCTAAACCTGACCCTCTTCCGAGTCCTTACCCTCACCCGTGCCCTAATCTTAACCAGTACACCAACACTAACTCGTGCCGTCACACGTATGCTAACCCTTAAGCATTGTCGTACCCTATCCTGTACCCTAATCCCTCTCCATTGTATATCCGTAACCCTAACCCGAACCCTAGTCCTGACTCTAACCCGAAGCTTTATTCTCACCCGTGTCCTAAATTTAACCAGTACTTGAATACTAAACCATGCCCTCCAACATAGGCTAACCCTAATCCGTTGCCGTACCCCAAGCTGTACACTAATCCCTCCCCATTCCCAAACCCTAACCCTAACCAGAATCCTAAGCCTGACACTCACACGAAGCTTTAGCCTCACCGGTGCCGTAATCTTAACCAGTACACCAACTCTAACTCGTGCCCTCACACGCATGCTAACCCTTAAGCGTTGTCGTACCCTAAACAGTACCCTAATCCCTCCCAATTACCTAACCCTAAACCTAAACCGAATCCTAACCCTGACCCTCACTCGAAGCCTTACCATCACCCTTGCCCTCATTTTAACAAGTACACCAAAACTAACTCGTGCCCTCACACTTACGTTAACCCTTAAGCGTTGTAGTTCCCGAAACTGTACCCTAATCCCTAACTATTCCCTAAACCTAACCCTAACCTGAATCCTAACCCTGACCCTCACCCAAAGCCTTACCCTCACCGGTGACCGAATCTTAACCAGTACAGCAACAGTAACTGGTGCCCTCACACGATCGCTATCCCTTAAGCGTTGCCGTACTCTAAGTTGTACCCTAATTCCTCCCCACTCCCTAACCCTAACCCTAACCCAAACCCTAAACCTGATAATCTTCCGAGGCCTTACACTCACCCGTGCCGTAATCTTAACCAGTACACCAACACTAACTCGTGCCCTCACACGCACCCTAAACCTTAAGCCTTGTCGTACCCTAAGCTGTACCCTAATCCCTCCCCATTCCTTAACCCTAAGCCTAAACCGAATCCTAACCCTGACCCTCAACCGAAGCCTTACCCTCACCGGTGCCGTAATCTTAACCAGAAAACTAACATTATCTCGTGCCCTCACATGTACGCTAACCCTTAATCGTTGTCATACCCTAAACTGTACCCTAATCCCTCCCCATTCCCTAAGCCTAACCCTAACCCGAATCCTAACCCTGACCCTCCCCTGTAGCCTTACCCTCACTCGTGACCTAATCTTAACCAGTACACCAACACTAAACAGTGCCCTCACACCTACGCTAACCCTAAACCACAGCCGTACCCTAAACTGTACCCTAATCCCTCTCCATTCCATAACCCTAACCCTAACCCAAATCTTAATGCTGACACTCAACCAATTCTTTACCCTCACCCGTGTCCTAATTTTAACCAGTACATCAACACTAACCCATGCTCTCCAATGTAGGTTAACCATAAACCGTTACCATACCCTATCCTGTACCCTAATCCCTCCCCATTCCCTAATCCTAACCCTAACACAATCCCTAATCCTGTCCCTCAGCCGAAGCCTTTCCCTCACCCGTGACCTAATCTTAAACAGTACACCAAAAGTAACTCGTGCCCTCACACTTACGTTAACCCTTAAGCGTTGTAGTTCCCGAAAGTATACCCTAATCCCTGCCTATTCCCTAAACCTAAACCTAACCTGAATCCTAACCCTGACCCTCACCCAAAGCCTTACCCTCACCGGTGACCGAATCTTAATCAGTACACCAACAGTAACTAGTGTCCTCACACGATCGCTATCCCTTAAGCGTTGTCGTACCCTAAGTTGTACCCTAATTCCTCCCCAATCCCTAACCCTAACCCTAACCCAAACCCTAAACCTTACCCCCTTCCGAGGCCTTACACTCACCCATGCCGTAATCTTAACCAGTACACCAACACTAACTCGTGCCCTCACACGCACCCTAAACCTTAAGCGTTGTCGTACCCTAAACTGTACCCTAATCCCTCCCCATTCCCTAACCCTAACCCTAAGCCGAATCCTAACCCTGACCCTCACCCGAAGCCTTACCCTCACCGGTGTCGTAACCTTAACCAGTAAACTAACACTAACTCGTGCCCTCACATGTACACTAACCCTTAATCGTTGTCATACCCTTAACTGTAACCTAATCCCTCCCCATTCCCTAACCCTAACCATAATCCGAATCCTAACACTGACCCTCGCCCGTAGCCTTACCCTCACCCGTGACCTTATATTAACCAGTACACCAACACTAAACAGTGCCCTCACACCTACGCTAACCCTAAACCACAGCCGTACCCTAAACTGTACCCTAACCCCTCTCCATTCCATAACCCTAACCCTAACCCGAATCCTAACGCTGACACTCACCCAATTCTTTACCCTCACCCGTGTACTAATTTTAACCAGTACATCAACACTAACCAATGCTCTCCAAAGTAGGTTAACCCTAAACCGTTACCATACCCTATCCTGTACCCTAATCCTTCCCCATTCCCTAACCTTAACCCTAACCCAATCCTTAATCCTGTCCTTCACCCGAAGCCTTACCCTCACCCGTGACCTAATTTAAACAGTACACCAACACTAACTCGTTCCCTCACACATACGCTAACCCTTAAGCAATGTCGTAACCTAAACTGTACCCTAATACCTCCCCATTCCATAACCCTAACCCTAACCCGAATCCTAACCCTGACCCTCACCCGAAGCCTTACAATCACGGGTGCAGTAATCTTAACCAGTACACCAACACTAACTCATGCCCTCACATGTACGCTAACCCTTAAGCGTTGTCGTACCCAAAACTGTACCCTAATCCCTACCCATTCCCTAAGCCAAACCCTAAACCGGACCCTCTTCTGAGGCCTTACCCTCACCCGTGCCGTAATCTTAACCAGTACACCAACACTAACTCGTGCCCTCACACGTACGCTAACCCTTAAGTGTAGTCGTAACCTACACTGTACCCTAATCCCTCCCCATTCCCTAACACTAACCCTAACCCGAAACCTATCCCTGACACTCATCCGAAGCTTTGCCTTCACCCGTGACCTAATCTTAACAAGTACACCAACATTAAACCGTGCGCTCACATGTACGCTAACACTTAAGCGTTGTCGAACCCTAACCTGTACCCTAATCCCTCTCCATTCCCTAAACCTACCCTAACCTGAAGCCTAACTCTGACAGTCAACCGAAGCTTTACCCTCCCCCGTGTCCTAATTTTACCCAGTACATCAACACTAACCCATGACCTATAAATGTAGGCTAACCCTAAACCGTTGCCGTACGCTAACCTCTAGCCTAATCCCTTCCCATTCCCTAAACCTAACCCTAAACCAAACCCTAAAACTGACCCTCTTCCGAGGCCTTACACTCAATCGTGCCCTAATGTTAACCAGTACACCAACACTAACTCGGCCCCTCACACGTATGCTACCCCCTAAGCATTCTCGTTCCCTAAACTGTACCCTAATCCCTCCCCATTCCCTAACCCTAACCCTAACCCGAATCCTAAACCTGACCCTCACCCGAAACCTTACCCTCACCGGTGCCGTAATCTTAACCAGTACACCAACAATAAATCGTTCCCTCACACGTATGCTAACACTAAACCGTAGCCGTACCCTTAACTGTACCCTAACCCGTCTCCGTTCCCTAAACCTAACCCGATCCCTAACCCTAACCCTGACATTTACCCGAAGGTTTACACTCACCCGTGTCCTAATTGTAACGAGTACATCAACACTAACACATGCCCTCCAATGTAGGCTAACCCTAAACCGTTGCCATACCCTAAATTGTACCCTAATCCCTCCCCATTCCGTAACCCTAACCCTAACCGGAATCCTAACGCTGACCCTCACCCAAAGGCTTACCCTAACCTGTGACCTCATCTTAACCAGTACACCAACACTAAACCATTTCTTCACACGGACGCTAACCTTAACCTGCAGCCGTACCCTAACCTGTACCCTAATCCCTCTCCATTCCATATCCCTAACCCTAACCCGAACCCTAACCCTGATTCTCACTCGAAGCTTTACTCTCACCCGTGTCCTAATTTTAACCAGTACTTCAACACTAACCCATGCCCTCCAACATAGGCTAACCCTAAACCATTGCCGAACCCCAAGCTGTACCCTAATCCTTCCCAATTCCCTAACCCTAACGCTACCCTGAATCCTAACCCTGACCCACACCCGAAGTCTTACCCTCACCGCTGCCGTAATCTTAACCAGTACACCAACAGTAACTCGTGCCCTCTCACGTACGGTAACACATAAGCGTTGTCGTACCCTGAACTGTACCCTAATCCCTCCCAATTCCCAAACCCTCACCCTAACCCTAACCCAAACCCTAACCCTGACACTCATCCGAAGGTTTACACTCACCCGTGTCCTAATTTTAACCAGTACATCAACACTAACCAAGACCCTCCAATGTAGGCTAACCCTAAACCATTGCCATACCCTAACCTGAACCCTAATCCCTCCCCATTCCCTAACCCTAACCCTAACCCAAACCCTATACCTGACCCTCTTCCGAGTCCTTACCCTCACCCGTGCCCTAATCTTAACCAGTACACCAACACTAACTCGTGCCCTCACATGTACGCTAACCCTTAGGCGTTGTCGTACCCTAAATGGTACCCTAATCCCTCCCCATTCTCTAACCCTAACCCTAACCCGAATCCTACCACTGACCCTCACCCGAAGCCTTACGCTCACCTGTGACCTAATATTAACCAGTACACCAACACTAAACCATGCCCTCACACGTACACTAACTCTAAACTGCAGCCGTACCATAACCTGTACCCTAATCCCTCTCTATTAAATAACACTAACCCTAACCCGAAACCTAACCCTGAACCTCACCCGAAGCCTTACCCTCACCCGTGCCCTAATCTTAACCAGTACAGCAACACTAACTCGTTCCCTCACACGTACACTAACCCTTAAGCATTGTCGTACCCTAAACTGTACCCTAATCCCTTCCCATTCCCTAACCCTAACCCTAACCCGAATCCTAGCCCTGACCCTCACCCGAAGCCTTACCCTCAGCGGTGCCGTAATCTTAACCAGTACACCAACAATAAATCGTTCCCTCACACATATGCTAACACTAAGCCGTAGCCGTACACTTAACTGTACCCTAACCCGTCTCCGTTCCCTAATCCTAACCCGATCCCTAACCCTAACCCTGACATTTACCCGAAGCTTTACACTCACCCGTGTCCTAATTGTAACGAGTACATCAACACTAACACATGCCCTCCAATGTAGGCTAACCCTAAACCGTTGCCATACCCTAAATTGTACCCTAATCCCTCACCATTCCCTAACCCTAACGCTAACCGGAATCCTAACGTTGAACCTCACCCAAAGGCTTACCCTCACCTGTGACCTCATCTTAACCAGTACACCAACACTAAACCATTTCTTCACAAGGACGCTAACACTAAACCGCAGCCGTACCCTAACCTGTACCCTAATCCCTCTCCATTCCATATCCCTAACCCTAACCCGAACCCTAACCCTGATTCTCACTCGAAGCTTTACTCTCACCCGTGTCCTAATTTTAACCAGTACTTCAACACTAACCCATGCCCTCCAACATAGGCTAACCCTAAACCGTTGCCGAACCCCAAGCTGTACCCTAATCCTTCCCAATTCCCTAACCCTAACCCTACCCTGAATCCTAACCCTGACCCAACCCGAAGTTTTACCCTCACCGCTGCCGTAATCTTAACCAGTACACCAACAGTAACTCGTGCCCTCCCACGTACGCTAACACATAAGCGTTGTCGTACCCTGAACTGTACCCTAAACCCTCCCAATTCCCAAACCCTCAACCTAACCTTAACCCAAACCCTAACCGTGACACTCATCCGAAGCTTTACACTCACCCGTCTCCTAATTTTAACCAGTACATCAACACTAACCCAGACCCTCCAACGTAGGCTAACCCTAAACCGTTGCCATACCCTAACCTGAACCCTAATCCCTCACCATTCCCTAACCCTAACCCTAACCCAAACCCTATACCTGACCCTCTTCCGAGTCCTTACCCTCACTCGTGCCCTAATCTTAACCAGTACACCAACACTAACTCGTGCCCTCACACAAATGCTAACCCTTAAGCATTGTCGTACCCTATCCTGTACCCTAATCCCTCTCCATTCTATATCCGTAACCCTAACCCGAACCCTAGCCCTGACTCTAACCCGAAGCTTTATTCTCACCCGTGCCCTAATTTTAACCAGTACTTCAACACTAACCCTTGCCCTCCAACATAGACTAACCCTAATCCGTTGCCGTACCCCAAGCTGTACCCTAATCCCTCCCCATTCCCTAACCCTAACCCTAACCCGAATCCTAAGCCTGACCCTCACACGAAGCCTTAGCCTCACCGGTGCCGTAATCTTAACCAGTACACCAACACTAACTCGTGCACTCACACGCACGCTAACCCTTAAGCGTTGTCGTACCCTAAACAGTACCCTAATCCCTCCCAATTACCTAACCCTAAACCTAAACAGAATCCTAACCCTGACCCTCACTCGAAGCCTTACCATCACCCTTGCCCTAATTTTAACAAGTACACCAAAACTAATTCGTGCCCTCACACTTACGTTAACCCTTAAGCGTTGTAGTTCCCGAAACTGTACCCTAATCCCTGCCTATTCCCTAAACCTAACCCTAACCTGAATCCTAACCCTGACCCTCACCCAAAGCCTTACCCTCACCGGTGACCGAAACTTAATCAGTACACAAACAGTAACTAGTGTCCTCACACGATCGCTATCCCTTAAGCGCTGTCGTACCCTAAGTTGTACCCTAATTCCTCCCCAATCCCTAACCCTAAACCTCACCCAAACCCTAAACCTGGCCCTCTTCCGAGGCCTTACCCTCACCCGTGCCGTAACCTTAACCAGTAAACTAACACTAATTCGTGCCCTCCCACGCACCCTAAACCTTAAGCGTTGTCGTACCCTAAACTGTACCCTAATCCCTCCCCATTCCCTAACCCTAACCCTAAACCGAATCCCAACCCTGACCCTCACCCGAAGCCTTACCCTCACCGGTGCCGTAATCTTAACCAGTAAACTAACACTAACTCGTGCCCTCACATGTACGCTAACCCTTAATCGTTGTCATACCCTTAACTGTACCCTAATCCCTCCAAATTCCCTAACCCTAACCCTAACCCGAATCCTAACACTGACCCTCGCCCGTAGCCTTACCCTCACCCGTGACCTTATATTAACCAGTACACCAACACTAAACAGTGCCCTCACACCTACGCTAACACTAAACCACAGCCGTACCCTAAACTGTACCCTAATCCCTCTCCATTCCATAACCCTAACCCTAACCCGAATCCTAACGCTGACACTCACCCAATTCTTTACCCTCACCCGTGTCCTAATTTTAACCAGTACATCAACACTAACCCATGCTCTCCAAAGTAGGTTAACCCTAAACAGTTACCATACCCTATCCTGTACCCTAATCGTTCCCCATTCCCTAACCCTAACCCTAACCCAATCCCTAATCCTGTCCCACACCCGAAGCCTTACCCTCACCCGTGACCTAATTTAAACAGTACACCAACACTAACTCGTTCCCTCACACATACGCTAACCCTTAAGCAATGTCGTAACCTAAACTGTACCCTAATACCTCCCCATTCCCTAACCCTAACCCTAACCCGAATCCTAACCCTGACCCTCACCCGAAGCCTTACAATCACCGGTGCAGTAATCTTAACCAGTACACCAACACTAACTCATGCCCTCACATGTACGCTAACCCTTAAGCGTTGTCGTACCCAAAACTGTACCCAAATCCCTCCGCATTCTCTAACCCTAACCCTAACCCAAATCCTACCACTGACCCTCACCCGAAGCCTTACCCTCACCCGTGACCTAATATTAACCAGTACACCAACACTAAACCATGCCCTCACACGTACACTAACCCTAAACTGCAGCAGTACCATAACCTGTACCCTAATCCCTCTCTATTAAATAACACTAACCCTAACCCGATCCCTAACCCTGAACCTCACCCGAAGCCTTACCCTCACCCGTGCCCTAATCTTAACCAGTACAGCAACACTAACTCATTCCCTCACACGTACACTAACCCTTAAGCATTGTCGTACCCTAAACTTTACCCTATTCCCTCCCCATTCCCTAACCCTAACCCTAACCCGAATCCTAAACCTGACCCTCACCCGAAGCCTTACCCTCAGCGGTGCCATAATCTTAACCAGTACACCAACAATAAATCGTTCCCTCACACGTATGCTAACACTAAACCGTAGCCGTACCCTTAACTGTACCCTAACCCGTCTCCGTTCCCTAATCCTAACCCGATCCCTAACCCTAACCCTGACATTTACGCGAAGCTTTACACTCATCCGTGTCCTAATTGTAACGAGTACATCAACACTAACACATGTCCTCCAATGTAGGCTAACCCTAAACCGTTGCCATACCCTAAATTGTACCCTAATCCCTCCCCATTCCCTAACCCTAACCCTAACCGGAATCCTAACGCTGACCGTCACCCAAAGGCTTACCCTCACCCGTGACCTCACCTTAACCAGTACACCAACACTAAACCATTTCTTCACACGGACGCTAACCCTAAACCGCAGCCGTACCCTAACCTGTACCCTAATCCCTCTCCATTCCATATCCCTAACCCTAACCCGAACCCTAACCCTGATTCTCACTCGAAGCTTTACTCTCACCCGAGTCCTAATTTTAACCAGTACTTCAACACTAACCCATGCCCTCCAACATAGGCTAACCCTAAACCGTTGCCGAACCCCAAGCTGTACCCTAATCCTTCCCAATTCCCTAACCCTAACCCTACCCTGAATCCTAACCCTGACCCACACCCGAAGTCTTACCCTCACCGCTGCCGTAATCTTAACCAGTACACCAACAGTAACTCGTGCCCTCCCACGTATGCTAACACATAAGCGTTGTCGTTCCCTGAACTGTACCCTAATCCCTCCCAATTCCCAAACCCTCACCCTAACCCTAACCCAAACCCTAACCCTGACATTCATCCGAAGCTTTACACTCACCCATGTCCTAATTTTAACCAGTACATCAACACTAACCCAGACCCTCCAACGTAGGCTAACCCTAAACCATTGCCATACCCTAACCTGAACCCTAATCCCTCCCCATTCCCTAACCCTAACCCTAACCCAAACCCTAAACCTGACCCTTTTCCGAGTCCTTACCCTCACCCGCGCCCTAATCTTAACCAGTACACCAACACTAACTCGTGCCCTCACACGTACCCTAAACCTTAAGTGTTCTCGTACCCTAAACTGTACCCTAATCCCTCCCCATTCCCTAACCCTAACCCTAACCCGAATCCTAACTCTTACCCTCACCCGAAGCCTTACCCTCACCGGTGCCGTAATCTTAACCAGTACACCAACACTAGCTTGTGCCCTCACATTTACGCTAACCCTTAATCGTTGTCATACCCTAAACTGTATCCTAATCCCTCCCCATTCCCTAACCTTAACCATAAACCGCATTCTAAACCAGACCGTCACCGGAAGTCTTACCCTCACCCATGACCTAATCTTAACCAGTACACCAACACTAAACCGTGCCCTCACACGTACGTTAACCATAAACCACAGCCGTACACAAACCTGTACCCTAATCCCTCTCCATTCCGTAACCCTAACAATAACCCGACCCCTAATTTGACACTCACCAGAAGCTTTACCCTCACCCGTGTCCTAATTTTAACCAGTATATCAACACTAACCCATGCCCTCCAACGTAGGCTAACCCTAAACCGTTGCCGTACCCTAAACTGTTCCCTAATCCCTCCCCATTCCCTAAACCTATCCCTAACACGAATCCTAAACCTGACCCTCACCCGAAGCCTTACCCTCACCGGTGCCGGAATCTTAACCAGTAAACCAACACAAACTCGTGCCCTCACACGTACGCTAACCCTTAAGCGTTGTCGTACCCTAAAGTGTACCCTAATCCCACCCAATTCCCTAACTCTCACCCTAACCCTAACCCAAACCCTAACCCTGACACTCACCTGGAGCTTTACAGTCACCCGTTTCCTAATTTTGACCAGTACAGCAACACTAACCCATGCCCTCCAACGTATGCTAACCCTCAACCGTTGCCGTACCCTAACCTATAACCTAATCCTTCCACATTCCCTAACCCTAACCCTAACCCAAACCCTAAGCCTGACACTCTTCGGAGACCTTACCCTCGCCCGTGCCCTAATCTTAACCAGTACACCAACACTAACTCGTTCCCTCACACTTAGGCTAACCGTTAAGCGTTGTGGTAACCTATGCTGTACCCTAATCCCTCCCCATTACCTAACCCTAATGCTAACCCGAATCCTAGCCCTGACCCACAACCGAAACCTTACCCTCACCCGTGATCTAATCTTAACGAGTACACCAACACTAACTCGTGCTCTCACACGAATGCTGACCCATAAGAGTTGTCGTACCCTAACCTGTACCCTAATCCCTCCCCATTCCCTAACCCTAACCTGAACCCTAAAGCTGAGACTCATCCGAAGCTTTACCCTCAACTGTGTCCTAATTTTAACCACTACATCAAAACTAACCCATGCCCTCAAACGTAGGCTAACCCTAAACTGTTGACGTACCCTAACCTGTACCCTAATCACTCCCCATTCCCTAACCCTAAACCTAACCCAAACCCTAAACCGGACCCTCTTCCGAGTTCTGACCCTCACCGTTCCCTAACATTAACCAGTACACCAACACTAACCCGTGACCTCACACGTAGGCTAAACCTTAAGCATTGTCGTACCTTAAACTTTACCCTAATCCCTCCCCATTCCCTAACCCTAACCCTAACCCGAATCCTAACCCTGACCCTCACCCGAAGCCTTACCCTCACCGCTGCCGTAATCTTAACCAGTACACTAACACTAACTTGTGGACTCACACGTACGCTAACACTTAAGCGTTGTCGTACCCTTAACTGTACCCTAATCCCACCCAATTCCCTAACTCTCACCCTAACCCTAACCCAAACCCTAACCCTGACACTCAACCGGAGCTTTACACTCACCCGTGTCCTAATTTTAAGCAGTACATCAACACTAACCCATGCCCTCCAACGTAGGCTAAACCTAAACCATTGCCGTAACCTATCCTGTGCCCTAATACCTCCCAATTACCTAACCCTAAACCTAAACCGAATTCCAACCCTGACCCTCAACCAAAGCCTTACCATCACCCTTGCCCTAATCTTAACCAGTACATCAACACTAACTTGTGCCCTCACATGTACATTAACCCTTAAGCGTTGTCGTTCCCTAAACTGTACCCTAATCCTTCCCTATTATCTAAACCCAACCCTAACTTGATTCCTAACCCTGTCCCACACCCGAAGCCTTACCCTCACCCGTGACCGAATCGTAACCAGTACACCAACACTAACTCGTGCCCTCACACGATCACTAACCCTTAAGCATTGTCGTACCCTAATCTGTACCCAAATACCTCTCCATTGGCTAACCATAACCCTAACCCGAACCCTCACGCTGACACTCATCCGAAGCTTTATCCTCACCTGTGTCCTAATTTTAACTAGTACATCAACACTAACCCATGCGCTATAAAATAGGCTAACCCTAAACCATTGTCGTACCCTAACCTGTACCCTAATACCTCCCCATTCCCTAACCCTAACCCTAACCCAAACCCTATACCTGACCCTCGTCTGAGTCGTTACCCTCACCCGTGTCCTAATCTTAACCAGTACACCAACATTAACTCGTTCTCTCACACGTACTCTAAACCTTAAGCGTTGTCGTACCCTGAACTGTGCCCTAATCCCTCCCCATTCTCTAACACTAAACCTAACCCGAATCCGAACCCTGAACCTAACCCGAAGCCTTACCCTCACCGGTGCCGTAATATTAACAACTACACCAAAACTAACTCATGCCCTCACAGGTACGCTAACCCTTATTCGTTGTCGTACCCGAAACTGTACCCTAATCCCTCCCCATTCCCTAACACTAACCCTAACCCAAACCCTAAACATGACCCTCTTCGGAGTCTTTACCCTCACCCGTGCCCTAATCTTAACCAACTCCATCAATAACTCGTGCCCACACACGTAGGCCAACCCTTAAGCGATGTCAAACCCTAAACTGTACCCTAATCCCTCCCCATTCCCTAACCCTAACCCTAACCCGAACCCTAACACTGACCCTAACACGAAGTCTTACACTCACCCGTGACCTAATCTTAACCAGTACACCAACACTAAACCATGCCCTCACAGGTACGCTAACCCTAAACCGCAGCCGTACCCTAACCTGTACCCATATCCCTCTCCATTTCCTAACCTCAACCCGAACCCAAGCCCTAACGCTGACACTCACCCGAAGCTTTACCCTCACCCGTGTCCTAATTTCAACCAGTACATCAACACTAACCCATGCCCTCCAACGTAGGCTAGCCCTAAACCATTGCCGTACCCTAACCTGTACCCTAATCCCTCCCCATTCCCTAACCCTAACCCTAACCGAAATCGTATACCTGACCCTCTTCCGAGTCCTTACCCTCACCCGTGCCCTAACCTTAACCAGTACACCAAAACTAACTCGTGCCCTCACACGTACCCTAAACCTTAAGCGTTGTCGTACCCTAAACTGTACCCTAATCCCTCCCCATTCCCTAACCCTAACCCTAACCCGAATCCTAACCCTGACCCTCACCCGAAGCCTTACCCTCAGCGGTGCCGTAATCTTAACCAGTACACCAACACTAACTCGTGCCCTCACATGTACGCTAACCCTTAATCGTTGTCATACCCTAAACTGTACCCTAATCCCTCCCCATTCCCTAACCCTAACCCTAACTCGATTCCTAACCCTGACCCTCTCCAGAAGCCTTACCCTCACCCGTGACCTAATCTTAAGCAGTACACCAACACTAAACAGTGCCCTCACACGGACGGTAAACCTAAACCACAGCGGTACCCTAACCTGTACACTAATCCCTCTCCATTCCATAACCCTAACCCTCACCCGAACCCTAATTTGACACTCGCCAGAAGCTTTACCCTCACCCGAGTCCTAATTTTAAACAGTACATCAACACTAAAACATGCCCTCCAACGTTGGCTAACCCTCAACCGCTGCCGTACCCTAACCTGTACCCTAATCCCTCCCCTTTCCCTATCACTAAGCCTAACCCAAACCCTAAACCTGACCCTCTTCGCAGGCCTTACCCTCACCCGTGCCCTAATCTTAAACAGTATATCACACTAATTCTTGCCCTCACACGTACGCTAAACCTTAAGCGTTGTCGTACCCTAAACAGTACCCTAATCCCTCTCCATTCCCTAACCCTAACCCTAACCCGAATCCTAACCCTGAATCTCACCCGAAGCCTTACACTCACGCGTGACCTAATCTTAACCAGTACACCAACACTAAACCCTATCTTCACACGTACTCTAACCTTAATCCGTAGACGTACCCTAACCTGTACCCTAAACTCTCTCCATCCCGTAACCCTAACCTGAACCCAAACCCTAACGCTGACACTCACCTGAAGCTTTACCCTCACCTGTTTTCTAATTTTCACCAGTACATCAACACTAACCCATGCTCTCGAACGTAGGTTAACCCTAAACCGTTACTGTACCCTAAACTGTACACTGATCCCTCCCCATTCCCTAACCCTAATCCTAACCAGAATCCTAACCCTGACCCTCACCCTTAGCCTTACCCTCACCCGTGTCCTAATGTTAACCAGTACACCAACACTAACTCGTGCCCTCAAATTTACGCTAACCCTTAAGCGCTGTCGTACCCTAAATTGTACCCTAATCCCTCCCCATTCCATAACCTTAACCATAAACCGAATCCTAAACCAGACCGTCACCGGAAGTCTTACCCTCACCCATGACCTAATCTTAACCAGTACACCAACACTAAACCGTGCCCTCACACGTACGCTAACCCTTAAGCATTGTCGTACCCTAAACTGTACCCTAATCCCTCCCCACTCCCTAACCCACACCCTAACCCTAACCCAAACCCTAACCCTGACACTCACCAGAAGCTTTACATTTATCTGTGTCTAATTTTAACCAGTACATCAACACTAATCCATGCCCTCCAACGTAGGCTAACGCTAAACAGCAGCCGTACCCTAACCTGTACCCTAATCCCTCTCCATTCCATATCATTTTCCCTATCCCGAACCCTAACCCTGACTTTCACCCGAAGCTTAACTCTCACCCGTGTCCTAATTTTAACCAGTACTTCAACACTAACCCATGCCCTCCAACGTAGGCTAACCCTAAACCGTTGCCGTACCCCAAGCTTTATCCTAATCCCTCCCCATTCCCTAACCCTAACCCTCATCCGAATCCTAACCCTGACCCTTACCCGAAGCCTTACCTGCACCGCTGCCGTAATCTTAACCAGTACACCAACACTAACTCGTGCCCTCACACGTATGCTAACAAGCGTTGTCGTACCCTGAACTCTACCCTAATCCCTCCCAATTCCATAGCCCTCACCCTAACCCTAACCCAAACCCTAACCCTGACACTCACCCGAAGCTTTACACTCACCTGTGTCCGAATTTTAACCGGTACATCAACACTAACCCATGCCCTACAACGTAGGCTAACCCTAAACCATTGCCGTAACCTATCCTGTACCCTAATCCCTCCCCATTCCATAACCCTAACCCGAAACCAAACCATAAACCTGGCCCTCTTCCGAGGCCTAACCCTCACCCGTGTCCTAATCTTAACCAACACCAACACTAACTCATGCCATCACACGTACGTTAACCATTAAGCATTGTGGTAACCTAAAGTGTACCCTAAACCCTGCCCATATCCTAACCCTAACCCTAACCCGAATCCTAACCCTGACCCTCACCCGAAGCCTTACCGTCACAGGTGCCGTAATCTTAACCAGTACACCAACACTAACTCGTGCCCTGACATATACACTAACCCTTAATCGTTGTCATGCCCTAAACTGTACCCTAAGCCCTCCCCATACCCTAACCCTAACCCTAACTCGAATCCTAACCCTGACCCTCACCAGAAGCCTTACCCTCACCTGTGACCTAATCTTAAGCAGTACACCAACACTAAACAGTGCCCTCACACGTACGCTAAACCTAAACCACAGCCGTACCCTAACCTGTACACTAATCCCTCTCCATTCCATAACCCCAACCCTAACCCGAACCCTAATTTGACACTCCCCAGAAGCTTTACCCTCACCCGAGTCCTAATTTTAACCAGTACATCAACACTAACCCATGCCCTCCAACGTAGGCTAACCCTCAACGGTTGCCGTACCCTAGCCTGTACCATAATCCCTCCCAATTCCCTAACACTAAGCTTAACCCAAACCCTAAACCTGACCATCTTCGGAGGCCTTACCCTCACCCGTGCACTAATCTTAACCAGTATATCACACTAACTCGTGCGCTCACACGTACGCTAAACCTTAAGCGTTGTCGTACCCTAAACTGTACCCTAATCCCTCCCCATTCCCTAACCCTAACCCGAGCCCGAATCCTAACCCTGAACGTCACCCGAAACCTTACACTAACGCGTGACCTAATCTTAACCAGTACACTAACACTAAACCCTATCTTCACAGTACTCTAACCTTAATCCACAGCCGTACCCTAACCTGTACCCTAATCCCTCTCCATTCCATATCCCTAACCCTAACCCGAACCCTAACCCTGATTCTCACTCGAAGCTTTACTCTCACCCGTGTCCTAATTTTAACCAGTACTTCAACACTAACCCATGCCCTCAACATAGGCTAACCCTAAACCGTTGTCGAACCCCAATCTGTACCCTAATCCTTCCCAATTCCCTAACCCTAACCCTACCCTGATTCCTAACCCTGACCCACACCCGAAGTCTTACCCTCACCGCTGCCGTAATCTTAACCAGAACACCAACAGTAACTCGTGCCCTCCCACGTACGCTAACACATAAGCGTTGTCGTACCCTGAACTGTACCCTAATCCCTCCCATTTCCCAAACCCTCACCCTAACCCTAACCCAAACCCTAACCCTGACACTCATCCGAAGCTTTACACTCACCCGTGTCCTAATTTTAACCAGTACATCAACACTAACCCATGACCTATAAACGTAGGCTAACCCTAAACCGTTGCCGTACGCTAACCTCTAGCCTAATCCCTCCCCATTCCCTAAACCTAACCCTAAACCAAACCCTAAAACTGACCCTCTTCCGAGGCCTTACACTCAATCGTACCCTAATGTTAACCAGTACACCAACACTAACTCGGGCCCTCACACGTACGCTACCCACTAAGCATTCTCGTTCCCTAAACTGTACCCTAATCCCTCCCCATTCCCTAACCCTAACCCTAACCCGAATCCTAACCCTGACCCTCACCCGAAACCTTACCCTCACCGGTGCCGTAATCTTAACCAGTACACCAACACTAACTCGTGCCCTCACATGTACGCTAACCCTTAGGCGTTGTCGTACCGTAAATTGTACCCTAATCCCTCCCCATTCTCTAACCCTAATCCTAACCCGAATCCTACCACTGACCCTCACCCGAAGCCTTACCCTCACCCGTGACCTAATATTAACCAGTACACCAACACTAAACCATGCCCTCACACGTACACTAACTCTAAACTGCAGCCGTACCATAACCTGTACCCTAATCCCTCTCTATTAAATAACACTAACCCTCACCCAAACCCTAACCCTGAACCTCACCCGAAGCCTTACTCTCACCCGTGCCCTAATCTTAACCAGTACAGCAACACTAACTCGTTCCCTCACACTTACACTAACACTTAAGCATTGTCGTATCCTAAACTGTACCCTAATCCCTTCCCATTCCCTAACCCTAACCCTAACCCGAATCCTGACCCTGACCCTCACCCGAAGCCTTACCCTCAGCGGTGCCGTAATCTTAACCAGTACACCAACAATAAATCGTTCCCTCACACGTATGCTAACACTAAACCGTAGCCGTACCCTTAACTGTACCCTAACCAGTCTCCGTTCCCTAATCCTAACCCGATCCCTAACCCTAACCCAGACATTTACCCGAAGCTTTACACTCACCCGTGTCCTAATTGTAACGAGTACATCAACACGAATACATGCCCTCCAATGTAGGCTAACCCTAAACCGCAGCCGTACCCTAACCTGTACCCTAATCCCTCTCCATTCCATATCCCTAACCCTAACCCGAACCCTAACCCTGATTCTCACTCGAAGCTTTACTCTCACCCGTGTCCTAATTTTAACCAGTACTTCAACACTAACCCATGCCCTCCAACATAGGCTAACCCTAAAACGTTGCCGAACCACAAGCTGTACCCTAATCCTTCCCAATTCCCAAACCCTAACCCTACCCTGAATCCTAACCCTGACCCACACCCGAAGTCTTACCCTCACCGCTGCCGTAATCTTAACCAGTACACCAACATTAACTCGTGCCCTCCCACGTACGCTAACACATAAGCGTTGTCGTACCCTGAACTGTACCCCAAACCCTCCCAATTCCCAAAACCTCACCCTAACCCTAACCCAAACCCTAAACCTGACACTCACCCGAAGCTTTACACTCACCCGTGTCCTAATTTTAACCAGTACATCAACACTAACCCAGACCCTCCAACGTAGGCTAACCCTAAACCGTTGCCATACCCTAACCTGAACCCTAATCCCTCCCCATTCCCTAACCCTAACCCTAACCCAAACCCTATACCTGACCCTCTTCCGAGTCCTTACCCTCACCCGTGCCCTAATCTTAACGAGTACACCAACACTAACTCGTGCCTTCACACAAATGCTAACCCTTAAGCATTGTCGTACCCTATCCTGTACCCTAATCCCTCTCCATTCTATATCCGTAACCCTAACCCGAACCCTAGCCCTGACTCTAACCCGAAGCTTTATTCTCACCCGTGTCCTAATTTTAACCAGAACATCAACACTAACCCATGCCCTCCAACATAGACTAACCCTAATCCGTTGCCGTACCCCAAGCTGTACCCTAATCCCTCCCCATTCCCTAACCCTAACCCTAACCCGAATCCTAAGCCTGACCCTCACACGACGCCTTTCCCTCACCGGTGCCGTAATCTTAACCAGTACACCAACACTAACTTGTGCACTCACACGCACGCTAACCCTTAAGCGTTGTCGTATCCTAAACAGTACCCTAATCCCTCCCAATTACCTAACCCTAAACCTAAACCGAATCCTAACCCTGACCCTCACTCGAAGCCTTACCATCACCCTTGCCCTAATTTTAACAAGTACACCAAAACTAATTCGTGCCCTCACACTTACGTTAACCCTTAAGCGTTGTAGTTCACGAAACTGTACCCTAATCCCTGCCTATTCCCTAAACCTAACCCTAACATGAATCCTAACCCTGACCCTCACCCAAAGCCTTACCCTCACCGGTGACCGAATCTTAATCAGTACACAAACAGTAACTAGTGTCCTCACACGATCGCTATCCTATAAGCGCTGCCGTACCCTAAGTTGTACCCTAATTCCTCCCCAATCCCTAACCCTAACCCTCACCCAAACCCTAAACCTGGCCCTCTTCCGAGGCCTTACCCTCACCCGTGCCGTAATCTTAACCAGTAAACTAACACTAACTCGTGCCCTCACACGCACCCTAAACCTTAAGCGTTGTCGTACCCTAAACTGTACCCTAATCCCTCCCCATTCCCTAACCCTAACCCTAAACCAAATCCTAGCCCTGACCCTCACCCGAAGCCTTACCCTCACCGGTGCCGTAATCTTAACCAGAAAACTAACACTAACTCGTGCCCTCACATGTACGCTAACCCTTAATCGTTGTCATACCCTTAACTGTACCCTAATCCCTCCAAATTTTCTAACCCTAACCCTAACCCGAATCCTAACACTGACCCTCGCCCGTAGACTTACCCTCACCCGTGACCTTATATTAACCAGTACACCAACACTAAACAGTGCCCTCACACCTACGCTAACCCTAAACCACAGCCGTACCCTAAACTGTACCCTAATCCCTCTCCATTCCATAACCCTAACCCTAACCCGAATCCTAACGCTGACACTCACCCAATTCTTTACCCTCACCCGTGTCCTAATTTTAACCAGTACATCAACACTAACCCATGCTCTCCAAAGTAGGTTAACCCTAAACCGTTACCATACCCTATCCTGTACCCTAATCGTTCCCCATTCCCTAACTCTAACCCTAACCCAATCCCTAATCCTGTCCCTCACCCGAAGCCTTACCCTCTCCCGTGACCTAATTTAAACAGTACACCAACACTAACTCGTTCCCTCACACATACGCTAACCCTTAAGCAATGTCATAAACTAAACTGTACCCTAATACCTCCCCATTCCCTAACCCTAACCCTAACCCGAATCCTAACCCTGACCCTCACCCGAAGCCTTACAATCACCGGTGCAGTAATCTTAACCAGTACACCAACACTAACTCATGCCCTCACATGTACGCTAACCCTTAAGCGTTGTCGTACCCAAAACTGTACCCTAATCCCTACCCATTCCCTAACCCTAACCCTAACCCAAACCCTAAACCGGACCCTCTTCTGAGGCCTTACCCTCACCCGTGCCGTAATCTTAACCAGTACACCAACACTAACTCGTGCCCTCACACGTACGCTAACCCTTAAGTGTAGTCGTAAACTACACTGTACCCTAATCCCTCCCCATTCCCTAACACTAACACTAACCCGAAACCTATCCCTGACACTCATCCGAAGCTTTACCTTCACCCGTGACCTAATCTTAACAAGTACACCAACATTAAACCGTGCGCTCACATGTACGCTAACACTTAAGCGTTGTCGAACTCTAACCTGTACCCTAAACCCTCTCCATTCCCTAACCCTAACCCTAACCTGAAGCCTAACTCTGACAGTCACCCGAAGCTTTACCCTCACCCGTGTCCTAATTTTACCTAGTACATCAATACTAACCTATGACCTATAAACGTAGGCTAACCCTAAACCGTTGCCGCACGCTACCCTCTAGCCTAATCCCTCCCCATTCCCTAAACCTAACCCTAAACCAAACCCTAAAACTGACCCTCTTCCGAGGCCTTACACTCACCCGTGCCCTAATGTTAACCACTACACTAACACTAACTCGGGCCCTCACACATACGCTACCCGCTAAGCATTCTAGTTCCCTAAACTGTACCCTAATCCCTCCCCATTCCCTAACCCTAACCCTAACCCGAATCCTAACCCTGACCCTCACCCGAAACCTTACCCTCACCGGTGCCGTAATCTTAACCAGTACACCAACACTAACTCGTGCCCTCACATGTACGCTAACCCTTAGGCGTTGTCGTACCCTAAATTGTACCCTAATCCCTCCCCATTCTCTAACCCTAACCCTAACCCGAATCCTACCACTGACCCTCACCCGAAGCCTTACCCTCACCCGTGACCTAATATTAACTAGTACACCAACACTAAACCATGCCCTCACACGTACACTAACCCTAAACTGCAGCCATACCATAACCTGTACCCTAATCCCTCTCTATTAAATAACACTAACCCTAACCCGAACCCTAACCCTGAACCTCACCCGAAGCCTTACCCTCACCCGTGCCCTAATCTTAACCAGTACAGCAACACTAACTCGTTCCCTCACACGTACACTAACCCTTAAGCATTGTCGTACCCTAAACTTTACCCTAATCCCTCCCCATTCCGTAACCCTAACCCTAACCCGAATCCTAACCCTGACCCTCACCCGAAGCCTTACCCTCAGCGGTGCCGTAATCTTAACCAGTACACCAACAATAAATCGTTCCCTCACACGTATGCTAACACTAAACCGTAGCCATACCCTTAACTGTACCCTAACCCGTCTCCGTTCCCTAATCCTAACCCGATCCCTAACCCTATCCCTGACATTTACCCGAAGCTTTACACTCACCCGTGTCCTAATTGTAACGAGTACATCAACACTAACACATGCCCTCCAATGTAGGCTAACCATAAACCGTTGCCATACCCTAAATTGTACCCTAATCCCTCCCCATTCCCTAACCCTAACCCTAACCGGAATCCTAACGATGACCCTCACCCAAAGGCTTACCCTCACCCGTGACCTCATCTTAACCAGTACACCAACACTAAATCATTTCTTCACACGGACGCTAACCCTAAACCGCAGACGTACCCTAACTTGTACCCTAATCCCTCTCCATTCCATATCCCTAACCCTAACCCGAACCCTAACCCTGATTCTCACTCGAAGCTTTACTCTCACCCGTGTCCTAATTTTAACCAGTACTTCAACACTAACCCATGCCCTCCAACATAGGCTAACCCTAAACCGTTGCCGAACCCCAAGCTGTACCCTAATCCTTCCCAATTCCCTAACCCTAACCCTACCCTGAATCCTAAGCCTGACCCACACCCGAAGGCTTACCCTCACCGCTGCCGTAATCTTAACCAGTACACCAACAGTAACTCGTGCCCTCCCACGTACGCTAACACATAAGCGTTGTTGTACCCTGAACTGTACCCTAATCCCTCCCAATTCCCAAACCCTCACCCTAACCCTAACCCAAACCCTAACCCTGACACTCATCCGAAGCTTTACACTCACCCGTGTCCTAATTTTAACCAGTACATCAACACTAACCCAGACCCTCCAACGTAGGCTAACCCTAAACCGTTGCCATACCCTAACCTGAACCCTAATCCCTCACCATTCCCTAACCCTAACCCTAACCCAAACCCTATACCTGACCCTCTTCCGAGTCCTTACCCTCACCCGTGTCCTAATTTTAACCAGTACATCAACACTAACCCATGCTCTCCAAAGTAGGTTAACCCTAAACCGTTACCATACCCTATCCTGTACCCTAATCGTTCCCCATTCCCTAACCCTAAGCCTAACCCAATCCCTAATCCTGTCCCTCACCCGAAGCCTTACCCTCACCCGTGACCTAATTTAAACAGTACATCAACACTAACTCGTTCCCTCACACATACGCTAACCCTTAATCAATGTCGTAACCTAAACTGTACCCTAATACCTCCCCATTCCCTAACCCTAACCCTAACCCGAATCCTAACCCTGACCCTCACCCGAAGCCTTACAATCACCGGTGCAGTAATCTTAACCAGTACACCAACACTAACTCATGCCTTCACATGTACGCTAACTCTTAACCGTTGTCGTACCCAAAACTGTACCCTAATCCCTACCCATTCCCTAACCCTAACCCTAACCCAAACCCTAAACCGGACCCTATTCTGAGGCCTTATCCTCACCCGTGCCGTAGTCTTAACCAGTACACCAACACTAACTCGTGCCCTCACACGTACGCTAACCCTTAAGTGTAGTCGTAAACTACACTGTACCCTAATCCCTCCCCATTCCCTAACACTAACCCTAACCCGAAACCTATCCCTGACACTCATCCGAAGCTTTACCCTCACCCGTGACCTAATCTTAACAAGTACACCAACATTAAACCGTACGCTCACATGTACGCTAACACTTAAGCGTTGTCGAACCCTAACATGTACCCTAATCCCTCTCCATTCCCTAACCCTAACCCTAACCTGAAGCTTATCTCTGACAGTCACCCGAAGCTTTACCCTCTCCCGTGTCCTAATTTTACCCAGTACATCAACACTAACCCATGACCTATAAACGTAGGCTAACCCTAAACCGTTGCCGTACGCTAACCTCTAGCCTAATCCCTCCCCATTCCCTAAACCTAACCCTAAACCAAACCCTAAAACTGACCCTCTTCCGAGGCCTTATACTCAACCGTGCCCTAATGTTAAGCACTACACCAACACTAACTCGGGCCCTCACACGTACGCTACCCCCTAAGCATTCTCGTTCCCTAAACTGTACCCTAATCCCTCCCCATTCCCTAACCCTAACCCTAACCCGAATCCTAACCCTGAACCTCACCCGAAACCTTATCCTCAACGGTGCCGTAATCTTAACCAGTACACCAACACTAACTCGTGCCCTCACATGTACGCTAACCCTTAATCGTTGTCATACCCTTAACTGTACCCTAATCCCTCCAAATTTCCTAACCCTAACCCTAACCCGAATGCTAACACTGACCCTCGCCCGTAGCCTTACCCTCACCCGTGACCTTATATTAACCAGTACACCAACACTAAACAGTGCCCTCACACCTACGCTAACCCTAAACCACAGCCGTACCCTAAACTGTACCCTAATCCCTCTCCATTCCATAACCCTAACCCTAACCCAAATCCTAACGCTCACACTCACCCAATTCTTTACCCTCACCCGTGTCCTAATTTTAACCAGTACATCAACACTAACCCATGCTCCCCAAAGTAGGTTAACCCTAAACCGTTACCATACCCTATCCTGTACCCTAATCGTTCCCCATTCCCTAACCCTAACCCTAACCCAATCCCTAATCCTGTCCCTCACCCGAAGCCTTACCCTCACCCGTGACCTAATTTAAACAGTACACCAACACTAACTCGTTCCCTCACACATACGCTAACCCTTAAGCAATGTCGTAACCTAAACTGTACCCTAATACCTCCCCATTCCCTAACCCTAACCCTAACCCGAATCCTAAACCTGACCCTCACCCGAAGCCTTACAATCACCGGTGCAGTAATCTTAACCAGTACACCAACACTAACTCATGCCTTCACATGTACGCTAATCCTTAAGCGTTGTCGTACCCAAAACTGTACCCTAATCCCTACCCATTCCCTAACCCTAACCCTAACCCAAACCCTAAACCGGACCCTATTCTGAGGCCTTACCCTCACCCGTGCCGTAATCTTAACCAGTACACCAACACTAACTCGTGCCCTCACACGTACGCTAACCCTTAAGTGTAGTCGTAAACTACACTGTACCCTAATCCCTCCCCATTCCCTAACACTAACCCTAACCCGAAACCTATCCCTGACACTCATCCGAAGCTTTACCTTCACCCGTGACCTAATCTTAACAAGTACACCAACATTAAACCGTGCGCTCACATGTACGCTAACACTTAAGCGTTATCGAACTCTAACCTGTGCCCTAATCCCTCACCATTCCCTAACCCTAACCCTAACCTGAAGCCTAACTCTGACAGTCACCCGAAGCTTTACCCTCCTCCGTGTCCTAATTTTACCCAGTACATCAACACTAACCCATGACCTATAAACGTAGGCTAACCCTAAACCGTTGCCGTACGCTAACCTCTAGCCTAATCCCTCCCCATTCCCTAAGCCTAACCCTAAACCAAACCCTAAAACTGACCCTCTTCCGAGGCCTTACACTCACCCGTGCCCTAATGTTAACCACTACACTAACACTAACACGGGCCCTCACACGTACGCTACCCCCTAAGCATTCTAGTTCCCTAAACTGTACCCTAATCCCTCCCCATTCCCTAACCCTAACCCTAACCCGAATCCTAACCCTGACCCTCACCCGAAACCTTACCCTCACCGGTGCAGTAATCTTAACCGGTACACCAACACTAACTCGTGCCCTCACATGTACGCTAACCCTTAGGCGTTGTCGTACCCTAAATTTTACCCTAATCCCTCCGCATTCTCTAACCCTAACCCTAACCCGAATCCTACCACTGACCCTCACCCGAAGCCTTACCCTCACCCGTGACCTAATATTAACCAGTACACCAACACTAAACCATGCCCTCACACGTACACTAACCCTAAACTGCAGCCGTACCATAACCTGTACCCTAATCCCTCTCTATTAAATAACACTAACCCTAACCCGAACCCTAACCCTGAAGCTCACCCGAAGCCTTACCCTCACCCGTGCCCTAATCTTAACCAGTACAGCAACACTAACTCGTGCCCTCACACGCACCGTAAACCTTAAGCCTTGTCGTACCCTAAACTGTACCCTAATCCCTCCCCATTCCTTAACCCTAAGCCTAAACCGAATCCTAACCCTGACCCTCACCCGAAGCCTTACCCTCACCGGTGCCGTAATCTTAACCAGAAAACTAACACTATCTCGTGCCCTCACATGTACGCTAACCCTTAATCGTTGTCATACCCTAAACTGTACCCTAATCCCTCCCCATTCCCTAACCCTAACCCTAACCGAAATCCTAACCCTGACCCTCGCCTGTAGTCTTACCCTCACTCGTGACCTAATCTTAACCAGTACACCAACACTAAACAGTGCCCTCACACTTACGCTAACCTTAAACCACAGCCGTACCCTAAACTGTACCCTAATCCCTCTCCATTCCATAACCCTAACCCTAACCCGAATCTTAACGCTGACACTCACCCAATACTTTACCCTCACCCGTGTCCAAATTTTAACCAGTACATCAACACTAACCCATGCTCTCCAAAGTAGGTTAACCATAAACGGTTACCATACCCTATCCTGTAACCTAATCCCTCCCCATTCCCTAACCCTAACCCTAACCCAATCCCTAATCCTGTCCCTCAGCCGAAGCCTTTCCCTCACCCGTGGCCTAGTCTTAAACAGTACACCAATACTAACTCGTTCCCTCACACATACGCTAACCCTTAAGCAATGTCGTAACATAAACTGTACCCTAATACCCCCCCATTCCCTAACCCTAACCCTAACCCGAAACCTATCCCTGACACTCATCCGAAGCTTTATCCTCACCCGTGACCTAAACTTAACAAGAACACCAACATTAAACCGTACGCTCACATGTACGCTAACACTTAAGCGTTGTCGAACCCTAACCTGTACCCTAATCCCTCTCCATTCCCTAACCCTAACCCTAACCTGAAGCCTATCTCTGACAGTCACCCGAAGCCTTACCCTCACCCGTGACCTAATCTTAACCAGTACACCAACACTAAACCATGCCCTCACACGTACGATAAACCTACACCACAGCCATACCCTAACCTGTACCCTAATCCCACTCCATTCCATAACCCTAGCCCTAAACCGAACCCTAATTTGGCACTCACCAGAAGCTTTACCCTCACCCGTGTCCTAATTTTACCCAGTACATCAACACTAACCCATGACCTATAAACGTAGGCTAACCCTAAACCGTTGCCGTACGCTAACCTCTAGCCTAATCCCTCCCCATTTCCTAAACCTAACCCTAAACCAAACCCTAAAACTGACCCTCTTCCGAGGCCTTACACTCACTCGTGCCCTAATGTTAAGCACTACACCAACACTAACTCGGGCCCTCACACGTACGCTACCCCCTAAGCATTCTCGTTCCCTAAACTGTACCCTAATCCCTCCCCATTCCCTAACCCTAACCCTAACCCGAATCCTAACCCTGACCGTCACCCGAAACCTTACCTTCAACGGTGCCGTAATCTTAACCAGTACAGCAACACTGACTCGTGCCCTCACATGTACGCTAACCCTAAGGCGTTGTCGTACCCTAAATTGTACCCTAATCCCTCCCCATTCTCTAACCCTAACCCTAACCCAAAACCTACCACTGACCCTCACCCGAAGCCTTACCCTCACCCGTGACCTAATATTAACCAGTACACCAACACTAAACCATGCCCTCACACGTACGCTAACAGTAAACTGCAGCCGTACCATAACCTGTACCCTAATCCCTCTCTATTAAATAACACTAACCCTAACTCGAACCCTAACACTGAACCTCACCCGAAGCCTTACCCTCACCCGTGCCCTAATCTTAACCAGTACAGCAACACTAACTCGTTCCCTCACACGTACACTAACCCTTAAGCATTGTCATACCTTAAACTTTACCCTAATCCCTCCCCATTCCCTAACCCTAACCCTAACCCGAATCCTAACCCTGACCCTCACCCGAAGCCTTACCCTCAGCGGTGCCGTAATCTTAACCAGTACACCAACAATAAATCGTTCCCTCACACGTATGCTAACACTAAACCGTAGCCATACCCTTAACTGTACCCTAATCAGTCTCCGTTCCCTAATCCTAACCCCATCCCTAACCCTAACCCTGATATTTACCCGAAGCTTTACACTCACCCGTGTCTTAATTGTAACGAGTACATCAACACTAACACATGCCCTCCAATGTAGGCTAACGCTAAAGCGTTGGCATACCCTAAATTGTACCCTAATCCCTCCCCATTCCCTAACCCTAACCCTAACCGGAATCCTAACGCTGACCCTCACCCAAAGGCTTACCCTCACCCGTGACCTCATCTTAACCAGTACACCAACACTAAACCATTTCTTCACACGGACGCTAACCCTAAACCACAGCCGTACCTTAACCTGTACCCTAATCCCTCTCCATTCCATATCCCTAACCCTAAGCCGAACCCTAACCCTGATTCTCACTCGAAGCTTTACTCTCACCCGTGTCTTAATTTTAACAAGTACTTCAACACTAACCCATGCCCTCCAACATAGGCTAACCCTAAACCGTTGCCGAACCCCAAGCTGTACCCTAATGCTTCCCAATTCCCTAACCCTAACCCTACCCTGAATCCTAACCCTGACCCACACCCGAAGTCTTACCCTCACCGCTGCCGTAATCTTAACCAGTACACCAACAGTAACTCGTGCCCTCCCACGTACGCTAACACATAAGCGTTGTCGTACCCTGAACTGTACCCTAATCCCTCCCAATTCCCAAACCCTCACCCTAACCCTAACCCAAACCCTAACCCTGACACTCATCCGAAGCTTTACACTCACCCGTGTCCTAATTTTAACCAGTACATCAACACTAACTCAGACCCTCCAATGTAGGCTAACCCTAAACCATTGCCATACCCTAACCTGAACCCTAATCCCTCCCCATTCCCTAACCCTAACCCTAACCCAAACCCTAAACCTGACCCTCTTCCGAGTCCTTACCCTCACCTGTGCCCTAATCTTAACCAGTACACCAACACTAACTCGTGCCCTCACACGTACCCTAAACCTTAAGCATTTTCGGACCATAAACTGTACCCTAATCCTTCCCCATTCCCTAACTCTAACCCTAACCCGAATCGTAACCCTGACGCTCACCCGAAGCCTTACCCTCACTGGTGCCGTAATCTTAACCAGTACACCAACACTAACTTGTGCCCTCACATGTACGCTAACCGTTAATCATTGTCATACCCTAAACTGTACCCTAATCCCTCCCCATTCCCTAACCCTAACCCTAACCCGAATCCTAAACTTAACCCTCACCCGAAGCCTTACCCTCATCCGTGACCTAATCTTAACCAGTACACCAACACTAAACCATGCCCTCACACGTACGGCTAAACCTAAACCACAGCCATGCCCTAACCTGTACCGTAATCCCACTCCATTCCATAACCCTAGCCCTAACCCGAACCCTAATTTGACACTCACCAGAAGCTTTACCCTCACCCGTGTCCTCATTTTAACCAGTACATCAACACTAACCCATGCCCTCCAACGTAGGCTAACCCTAAACCGTTGCCGTACCCTAACCTGTACCCTAATCCCTCCCCATTCCCTAACCCTAACCCTAACCCAAACCCTAAACCTGACCCTCTTCCGAGTCGTTACCCACACCCGGGCCCTAATCTTAACCAGTATGCCAACACTAACTCGTGCCGTCACACGTATGCTAACCCTTAAGCATTGTCGTACCCTATCCTGTACCCTAATCCCTCTCCATTCTATATCCGTAACCCTAACCCGAACCCTAGTCCTGACTCTAACCCGAAGCTTTATTCTCACCTGTGTCCTAAATTTAACCAGTACTTGAATACTAAACCATGCCCTCCAAAATAGGCTAACCCTAATCCGTTGCCGTACCCCAAGCTGTACCCTAATCCCTCCCCATTCCCTAACCCTGACCCTAACCCGAATCCTAAGCCTGACCCTCACACGAAGACTTGGCCTCACCGGTGCCGTAATCTTAACCAGTACACCAACTCTAACTCGTGCCCTCACACGCACGCTAACCCTTAAGCGTTGTCGTACCCTAAACAGTACCCTAATCCCTCCCAATTACCTAACCCTAAACCTAAACCGAATCCTAACCCTGACCCTCACTCGAAGCCTTACCATCACCCTTGCCCTAATTTTAACAAGTACACCAAACTAACTCGTGCCCTCACACTTACGTTAACACTTAAGCGTTGTAGTTCCCGAAACTGTACCCTAATCGTGCCTATTCCCTAAACCTAACCCTAACCTGAATCCTAACCCTGACCCTCACCCAAAGCCTTACCCTCACCGGTGACCGAATCTTAACCAGTACAGCAACAGTAACTAGTGACCTCACATGATCGCTATCCCTTAAGCGTTGCCATACTCTAAGTTGTACCCTAATTCCTCCCCACTCCCTAACCTTAACCCTAACCCAAACCGTAAACCTGATCTTCTTCTGAGGCCTTACTCTCACCCGTGTGGTAATCTTAACCAGTACACCAACACTAACTCGTGCCCTCACACGCACCCTAAACCTTAAGCCTTGTCGTACCCTAAACTGTACCCTAATCCCTCCCAATTCCCTAACCCTAAGCCTAAACCGAATCCTAACCCTGACCCTCACCCGAAGCCTTACCCTCACCGGTGCCGTAATCTTAACCAGAAAACTAACACTATCTCGTGCCCTCACATGTACGCTAACCCTTAATCGTTGTCATACCCTAAACTGTACCCTAATCCCTCCCCATTCCCTAAACCTAACCCTAACCCGAATCCTAACCCTGACCCTCGCCCGTAGCCTTACCCTCACTCGTGACCTAATCTTAACCAGTACACCAACACTAAACAGTGCCCTCACACCTACGCTAACCCTAAACCACAGCTGTACCCTAAACAGTACCCTAATCCCTCTCCATTCCATAACCCTAACCGTAACGCGAATCTTAACGCTGACACTCACCCAATTCTTTACCCTCACCCGTGTCCAAATTTTAACCAGTACATCCACACAAACCCATGCTCTCCAAAGTAGGTTAACCATAAACGGTTACCATACCCTATCCTGTACCCTAATCCCTCCCCATTCCCTAACCCTAACCCTAACCCAATCCCTAATCCTGTCCCTCAGCCGAAGCCTTACCCTCACCCGTTACCTAATCTTAAACAGTACACCAACACTAACTCGTTCCCTCACACATATGCTAACCCTTAAGCAATGTCGTAACCTAAACTGTACACTAATACCTCCCCATTCCCTAACCCTAACCCTAACACGAATCCTAACCCTGACCCTCACCCGAAGCCTTACAATCACCGGTGCAGTAATCTTAACCAGTACACCAACACTAACTCGTGCCCTCACACGTACGCTAACCCTTAAGTGTAGTCGTAAACTACACTGTACCCTAATCCCTCCCCATTCCCTAACACTAACCCTAACCCGAAACCTATCCCTGACACTCATCCGAAGCTTTACCTTCACCCGTGACCTAATCTTAACAAGTACACCAACATTAAACCGTGCGCTCACATGTACGCTAACACTTAAGCGTTGTCGAACTCTAACCTGTACCCTAATCCCTCTCCATTCCCTAACCCTAACCCTAACCTGAAGCCTAACTCTGACAGTCACCCGAAGCTTTACCCTCCCCCGTGTCCTAATTTTACCCAGTACATCAACACTAATCCATGACCTATAAACGTAGGCTAACCCTAAACCGTTGCCGTACGCTAACCTCTAGCCTAATCCCTCCCCATTCCCTAAACCTAACCCTAAACAAAACCCTAAATCTGACCCTCTTCCGAGGCCTTACCCTCACCCGTGCCCTAATGTTAAGCACTACACCAACACTAACTCGGGCCCCCACACGTACGCTACACCCTAAGCATTCTCGTTCCCTAAACTGTACCCTAATCCCTCCCCATTCCCTAACCCTAACCCTAACCCGAATCCTAACCCTGACCCTCACCCGAAACCTTACCCTCAACGGTGCCGTAATTTTAACCAGTACACCAACACTAACTCGTGCCCTCACATGTACGCTAACCCTAAGGCGTTGTCGTACCCTAAATTGTACCCTAATCCCTCCGCATTCTCCAACCCTAACCCTAACCCGAATCCTACCACTGACCCTCACCAGAAGCCTTACCCTCACCCGTGACCTAATATTAACCAGTACACCAACACTAAACCATGCCCTCACACGTACGCTAACCCTAAACTGCAGCCGTACCATAACCTGTACCCTAATCCCTCTCTATTCTGTAACACTAACCCTAAGCTGAGCCCTAACCCTGACCCTCACCCGAAGCCTTACCTTCACCCGTGCCCTAATCTTAAAAAGTACAGCAACACTAACTCGTTCCCTCACACGTACACTAACCCTTAAGCATTGTCGTACCCTAAACTGTACCCTAATCCCTCCCCATTCCCTAACCCTAACCCTAACCCGAATCCTAACCCTGACCCTCACCCGAAGCCTTACCCTCAGCGGTGCCGTAATCTTAACCAGTACACCAACAATAAATCGTTCCCTCACACGTATGCTAACACTAAAACGTAGCCGTACCCTTAACTGTACCCTAACCCGTCTCCGTTCCCTAATCCTAACCCGATCCCTAACCCTAACCGTGACATTTACCCGAAGGTTTAAACTCACCCGTGTCCTAATTGTAACGAGTACATCAACACTAACACATGCCCTCCAATGTAGGTTAACCCTAAACCGTTGTCGTACCCTAAATTGTACCCTAATCCCTCCCCCTTCCCTAAACCTAACCCTAAACCGAATCCTAATGCTGGCCCTCTCCCAAAGGCTTACCCTCACCCGTGACCTCATCTTAACCAGTACACCAACACTAAACCATTTCCTCAGACGGACGCTAACCCTAAAGCGCAGCCGTACACTAACCTGTACCCTAATCCCTCTCCATTCCATATCCCTAACCCTAAGCCGAACCCTAACCCTGGATCTCACTCGAAGCTTTACTCTCACCCGTGTCCTAATTTTAACCAGTACTTCAACACTAACCCATGCCCTCCAACATAGGCTAACCCTAAACCGTTGCCGAACCCCAAGCTGTACCCTAATCCTTACCAATTCCCTAACCCTAACCCTACCCTCAATCCTAACCCTGACCCACACCCGAAGTCTTACCCTCACCGCTGCCGTAATCGTAACCAGTACACCAACAGTAACTCGTGCCCTCCCACGTACGCTAACACATAAGCGTTGTCGTACCCTAAACTGTACCCTAATCCCTCTCCATTCCATAACCCTAACCCTAACCCGAATCTTAACGCTGACACTCACCCAATACTTTACCCTCACCCGTGTCCAAATTTTAACCAGTACATCAACACTAACCCATGCTCTCCAAAGTAGGTTAACCATAAACGGTTACCATACCCTATCCTGTAACCTAATCCCTCCCCATTCCCTAACCCTAACCCTAACCCAATCCCTAATCCTGTCCCTCAGCCGAAGCCTTTCCCTCACCCGTGGCCTAGTCTTAAACAGTACACCAATACTAACTCGTTCCCTCACACATACGCTAACCCTTAAGCAATGTCGTAACATAAACTGTACCCTAATACCCCCCCATTCCCTAACCCTAACCCTAACCCGAAACCTATCCCTGACACTCATCCGAAGCTTTATCCTCACCCGTGACCTAAACTTAACAAGAACACCAACATTAAACCGTACGCTCACATGTACGCTAACACTTAAGCGTTGTCGAACCCTAACCTGTACCCTAATCCCTCTCCATTCCCTAACCCTAACCCTAACCTGAAGCCTATCTCTGACAGTCACCCGAAGCCTTACCCTCACCCGTGACCTAATCTTAACCAGTACACCAACACTAAACCATGCCCTCACACGTACGATAAACCTACACCACAGCCATACCCTAACCTGTACCCTAATCCCACTCCATTCCATAACCCTAGCCCTAAACCGAACCCTAATTTGGCACTCACCAGAAGCTTTACCCTCACCCGTGTCCTAATTTTACCCAGTACATCAACACTAACCCATGACCTATAAACGTAGGCTAACCCTAAACCGTTGCCGTACGCTAACCTCTAGCCTAATCCCTCCCCATTTCCTAAACCTAACCCTAAACCAAACCCTAAAACTGACCCTCTTCCGAGGCCTTACACTCACTCGTGCCCTAATGTTAAGCACTACACCAACACTAACTCGGGCCCTCACACGTACGCTACCCCCTAAGCATTCTCGTTCCCTAAACTGTACCCTAATCCCTCCCCATTCCCTAACCCTAACCCTAACCCGAATCCTAACCCTGACCCTCACCCGAAACCTTACCCTCAACGGTGCCGTAATCTTAACCAGTACAGCAACACTGACTCGTGCCCTCACATGTACGCTAACCCTAAGGCGTTGTCGTACCCTAAATTGTACCCTAATCCCTCCCCATTCTCTAACCCTAACCCTAACCCAAAACCTACCACTGACCCTCACCCGAAGCCTTACCCTCACCCGTGACCTAATATTAACCAGTACACCAACACTAAACCATGCCCTCACACGTACGCTAACAGTAAACTGCAGCCGTACCATAACCTGTACCCTAATCCCTCTCTATTAAATAACACTAACCCTAACTCGAACCCTAACACTGAACCTCACCCGAAGCCTTACCCTCACCCGTGCCCTAATCTTAACCAGTACAGCAACACTAACTCGTTCCCTCACACGTACACTAACCCTTAAGCATTGTCATACCTTAAACTTTACCCTAATCCCTCCCCATTCCCTAACCCTAACCCTAACCCGAATCCTAACCCTGACCCTCACCCGAAGCCTTACCCTCAGCGGTGCCGTAATCTTAACCAGTACACCAACAATAAATCGTTCCCTCACACGTATGCTAACACTAAACCGTAGCCATACCCTTAACTGTACCCTAATCAGTCTCCGTTCCCTAATCCTAACCCCATCCCTAACCCTAACCCTGATATTTACCCGAAGCTTTACACTCACCCGTGTCTTAATTGTAACGAGTACATCAACACTAACACATGCCCTCCAATGTAGGCTAACGCTAAAGCGTTGGCATACCCTAAATTGTACCCTAATCCCTCCCCATTCCCTAACCCTAACCCTAACCGGAATCCTAACGCTGACCCTCACCCAAAGGCTTACCCTCACCCGTGACCTCATCTTAACCAGTACACCAACACTAAACCATTTCTTCACACGGACGCTAACCCTAAACCACAGCCGTACCTTAACCTGTACCCTAATCCCTCTCCATTCCATATCCCTAACCCTAAGCCGAACCCTAACCCTGATTCTCACTCGAAGCTTTACTCTCACCCGTGTCTTAATTTTAACAAGTACTTCAACACTAACCCATGCCCTCCAACATAGGCTAACCCTAAACCGTTGCCGAACCCCAAGCTGTACCCTAATGCTTCCCAATTCCCTAACCCTAACCCTACCCTGTATCCTAACCCTGACCCACACCCGAAGTCTTACCCTCACCGCTGCCGTAATCTTAACCAGTACACCAACAGTAACTCGTGCCCTCCCACGTACGCTAACACATAAGCGTTGTCGTACCCTGAACTGTACCCTAATCCCTCCCAATTCCCAAACCCTCACCCTAACCCTAACCCAAACCCTAACCCTGACACTCATCCGAAGCTTTACACTCACCCGTGTCCTAATTTTAACCAGTACATCAACACTAACTCAGACCCTCCAATGTAGGCTAACCCTAAACCATTGCCATACCCTAACCTGAACCCTAATCCCTCCCCATTCCCTAACCCTAACCCTAACCCAAACCCTAAACCTGACCCTCTTCCGAGTCCTTACCCTCACCTGTGCCCTAATCTTAACCAGTACACCAACACTAACTCGTGCCCTCACACGTACCCTAAACCTTAAGCATTTTCGGACCATAAACTGTACCCTAATCCTTCCCCATTCCCTAACTCTAACCCTAACCCGAATCGTAACCCTGACGCTCACCCGAAGCCTTACCCTCACTGGTGCCGTAATCTTAACCAGTACACCAACACTAACTTGTGCCCTCACATGTACGCTAACCGTTAATCATTGTCATACCCTAAACTGTACCCTAATCCCTCCCCATTCCCTAACCCTAACCCTAACCCGAATCCTAAACTTAACCCTCACCCGAAGCCTTACCCTCATCCGTGACCTAATCTTAACCAGTACACCAACACTAAACCATGCCCTCACACGTACGGCTAAACCTAAACCACAGCCATGCCCTAACCTGTACCGTAATCCCACTCCATTCCATAACCCTAGCCCTAACCCGAACCCTAATTTGACACTCACCAGAAGCTTTACCCTCACCCGTGTCCTCATTTTAACCAGTACATCAACACTAACCCATGCCCTCCAACGTAGGCTAACCCTAAACCGTTGCCGTACCCTAACCTGTACCCTAATCCCTCCCCATTCCCTAACCCTAACCCTAACCCAAACCCTAAACCTGACCCTCTTCCGAGTCGTTACCCACACCCGGGCCCTAATCTTAACCAGTATGCCAACACTAACTCGTGCCGTCACACGTATGCTAACCCTTAAGCATTGTCGTACCCTATCCTGTACCCTAATCCCTCTCCATTCTATATCCGTAACCCTAACCCGAACCCTAGTCCTGACTCTAACCCGAAGCTTTATTCTCACCTGTGTCCTAAATTTAACCAGTACTTGAATACTAAACCATGCCCTCCAAAATAGGCTAACCCTAATCCGTTGCCGTACCCCAAGCTGTACCCTAATCCCTCCCCATTCCCTAACCCTGACCCTAACCCGAATCCTAAGCCTGACCCTCACACGAAGCCTTGGCCTCACCGGTGCCGTAATCTTAACCAGTACACCAACTCTAACTCGTGCCCTCACACGCACGCTAACCCTTAAGCGTTGTCGTACCCTAAACAGTACCCTAATCCCTCCCAATTACCTAACCCTAAACCTAAACCGAATCCTAACCCTGACCCTCACTCGAAGCCTTACCATCACCCTTGCCCTAATTTTAACAAGTACACCAAACTAACTCGTGCCCTCACACTTACGTTAACACTTAAGCGTTGTAGTTCCCGAAACTGTACCCTAATCGTGCCTATTCCCTAAACCTAACCCTAACCTGAATCCTAACCCTGACCCTCACCCAAAGCCTTACCCTCACCGGTGACCGAATCTTAACCAGTACAGCAACAGTAACTAGTGACCTCACATGATCGCTATCCCTTAAGCGTTGCCATACTCTAAGTTGTACCCTAATTCCTCCCCACTCCCTAACCTTAACCCTAACCCAAACCGTAAACCTGATCTTCTTCTGAGGCCTTACTCTCACCCGTGTGGTAATCTTAACCAGTACACCAACACTAACTCGTGCCCTCACACGCACCCTAAACCTTAAGCCTTGTCGTACCCTAAACTGTACCCTAATCCCTCCCAATTCCCTAACCCTAAGCCTAAACCGAATCCTAACCCTGACCCTCACCCGAAGCCTTACCCTCACCGGTGCCGTAATCTTAACCAGAAAACTAACACTATCTCGTGCCCTCACATGTACGCTAACCCTTAATCGTTGTCATACCCTAAACTGTACCCTAATCCCTCCCCATTCCCTAAACCTAACCCTAACCCGAATCCTAACCCTGACCCTCGCCCGTAGCCTTACCCTCACTCGTGACCTAATCTTAACCAGTACACCAACACTAAACAGTGCCCTCACACCTACGCTAACCCTAAACCACAGCTGTACCCTAAACAGTACCCTAATCCCTCTCCATTCCATAACCCTAACCGTAACGCGAATCTTAACGCTGACACTCACCCAATTCTTTACCCTCACCCGTGTCCAAATTTTAACCAGTACATCCACACAAACCCATGCTCTCCAAAGTAGGTTAACCATAAACGGTTACCATACCCTATCCTGTACCCTAATCCCTCCCCATTCCCTAACCCTAACCCTAACCCAATCCCTAATCCTGTCCCTCAGCCGAAGCCTTACCCTCACCCGTTACCTAATCTTAAACAGTACACCAACACTAACTCGTTCCCTCACACATATGCTAACCCTTAAGCAATGTCGTAACCTAAACTGTACACTAATACCTCCCCATTCCCTAACCCTAACCCTAACACGAATCCTAACCCTGACCCTCACCCGAAGCCTTACAATCACCGGTGCAGTAATCTTAACCAGTACACCAACACTAACTCGTGCCCTCACACGTACGCTAACCCTTAAGTGTAGTCGTAAACTACACTGTACCCTAATCCCTCCCCATTCCCTAACACTAACCCTAACCCGAAACCTATCCCTGACACTCATCCGAAGCTTTACCTTCACCCGTGACCTAATCTTAACAAGTACACCAACATTAAACCGTGCGCTCACATGTACGCTAACACTTAAGCGTTGTCGAACTCTAACCTGTACCCTAATCCCTCTCCATTCCCTAACCCTAACCCTAACCTGAAGCCTAACTCTGACAGTCACCCGAAGCTTTACCCTCCCCCGTGTCCTAATTTTACCCAGTACATCAACACTAATCCATGACCTATAAACGTAGGCTAACCCTAAACCGTTGCCGTACGCTAACCTCTAGCCTAATCCCTCCCCATTCCCTAAACCTAACCCTAAACAAAACCCTAAATCTGACCCTCTTCCGAGGCCTTACCCTCACCCGTGCCCTAATGTTAAGCACTACACCAACACTAACTCGGGCCCTCACACGTACGCTACACCCTAAGCATTCTCGTTCCCTAAACTGTACCCTAATCCCTCCCCATTCCCTAACCCTAACCCTAACCCGAATCCTAACCCTGACCCTCACCCGAAACCTTACCCTCAACGGTGCCGTAATTTTAACCAGTACACCAACACTAACTCGTGCCCTCACATGTACGCTAACCCTAAGGCGTTGTCGTACCCTAAATTGTACCCTAATCCCTCCGCATTCTCCAACCCTAACCCTAACCCGAATCCTACCACTGACCCTCACCAGAAGCCTTACCCTCACCCGTGACCTAATATTAACCAGTACACCAACACTAAACCATGCCCTCATACGTACGCTAACCCTAAACTGCAGCCGTACCATAACCTGTACCCTAATCCCTCTCTATTCTGTAACACTAACCCTAAGCTGAGCCCTAACCCTGACCCTCACCCGAAGCCTTACCTTCACCCGTGCCCTAATCTTAAAAAGTACAGCAACACTAACTCGTTCCCTCACACGTACACTAACCCTTAAGCATTGTCGTACCCTAAACTGTACCCTAATCCCTCCCCATTCCCTAACCCTAACCCTAACCCGAATCCTAACCCTGACCCTCACCCGAAGCCTTACCCTCAGCGGTGCCGTAATCTTAACCAGTACACCAACAATAAATCGTTCCCTCACACGTATGCTAACACTAAAACGTAGCCGTACCCTTAACTGTACCCTAACCCGTCTCCGTTCCCTAATCCTAACCCGATCCCTAACCCTAACCGTGACATTTACCCGAAGGTTTAAACTCACCCGTGTCCTAATTGTAACGAGTACATCAACACTAACACATGCCCTCCAATGTAGGTTAACCCTAAACCGTTGTCGTACCCTAAATTGTACCCTAATCCCTCCCCCTTCCCTAAACCTAACCCTAAACCGAATCCTAATGCTGGCCCTCACCCAAAGGCTTACCCTCACCCGTGACCTCATCTTAACCAGTACACCAACACTAAACCATTTCCTCAGACGGACGCTAACCCTAAAGCGCAGCCGTACACTAACCTGTACCCTAATCCCTCTCCATTCCATATCCCTAACCCTAAGCCGAACCCTAACCCTGGATCTCACTCGAAGCTTTACTCTCACCCGTGTCCTAATTTTAACCAGTACTTCAACACTAACCCATGCCCTCCAACATAGGCTAACCCTAAACCGTTGCCGAACCCCAAGCTGTACCCTAATCCTTACCAATTCCCTAACCCTAACCCTACCCTCAATCCTAACCCTGACCCACACCCGAAGTCTTACCCTCACCGCTGCCGTAATCGTAACCAGTACACCAACAGTAACTCGTGCCCTCCCACGTACGCTAACACATAAGCGTTGTCGTACCCTAAACTGTACCCTAATCCCTCTCCATTCCATAACCCTAACCCTAACCCGAATCTTAACGCTGACACTCACCCAATACTTTACCCTCACCCGTGTCCAAATTTTAACCAGTACATCAACACTAACCCATGCTCTCCAAAGTAGGTTAACCATAAACGGTTACCATACCCTATCCTGTAACCTAATCCCTCCCCATTCCCTAACCCTAACCCTAACCCAATCCCTAATCCTGTCCCTCAGCCGAAGCCTTTCCCTCACCCGTGGCCTAGTCTTAAACAGTACACCAATACTAACTCGTTCCCTCACACATACGCTAACCCTTAAGCAATGTCGTAACATAAACTGTACCCTAATACCCCCCCATTCCCTAACCCTAACCCTAACCCGAAACCTATCCCTGACACTCATCCGAAGCTTTATCCTCACCCGTGACCTAAACTTAACAAGAACACCAACATTAAACCGTACGCTCACATGTACGCTAACACTTAAGCGTTGTCGAACCCTAACCTGTACCCTAATCCCTCTCCATTCCCTAACCCTAACCCTAACCTGAAGCCTATCTCTGACAGTCACCCGAAGCCTTACCCTCACCCGTGACCTAATCTTAACCAGTACACCAACACTAAACCATGCCCTCACACGTACGATAAACCTACACCACAGCCATACCCTAACCTGTACCCTAATCCCACTCCATTCCATAACCCTAGCCCTAAACCGAACCCTAATTTGGCACTCACCAGAAGCTTTACCCTCACCCGTGTCCTAATTTTACCCAGTACATCAACACTAACCCATGACCTATAAACGTAGGCTAACCCTAAACCGTTGCCGTACGCTAACCTCTAGCCTAATCCCTCCCCATTTCCTAAACCTAACCCTAAACCAAACCCTAAAACTGACCCTCTTCCGAGGCCTTACACTCACTCGTGCCCTAATGTTAAGCACTACACCAACACTAACTCGGGCCCTCACACGTACGCTACCCCCTAAGCATTCTCGTTCCCTAAACTGTACCCTAATCCCTCCCCATTCCCTAACCCTAACCCTAACCCGAATCCTAACCCTGACCCTCACCCGAAACCTTACCCTCAACGGTGCCGTAATCTTAACCAGTACAGCAACACTGACTCGTGCCCTCACATGTACGCTAACCCTAAGGCGTTGTCGTACCCTAAATTGTACCCTAATCCCTCCCCATTCTCTAACCCTAACCCTAACCCAAAACCTACCACTGACCCTCACCCGAAGCCTTACCCTCACCCGTGACCTAATATTAACCAGTACACCAACACTAAACCATGCCCTCACACGTACGCTAACAGTAAACTGCAGCCGTACCATAACCTGTACCCTAATCCCTCTCTATTAAATAACACTAACCCTAACTCGAACCCTAACACTGAACCTCACCCGAAGCCTTACCCTCACCCGTGCCCTAATCTTAACCAGTACAGCAACACTAACTCGTTCCCTCACACGTACACTAACCCTTAAGCATTGTCATACCTTAAACTTTACCCTAATCCCTCCCCATTCCCTAACCCTAACCCTAACCCGAATCCTAACCCTGACCCTCACCCGAAGCCTTACCCTCAGCGGTGCCGTAATCTTAACCAGTACACCAACAATAAATCGTTCCCTCACACGTATGCTAACACTAAACCGTAGCCATACCCTTAACTGTACCCTAATCAGTCTCCGTTCCCTAATCCTAACCCCATCCCTAACCCTAACCCTGATATTTACCCGAAGCTTTACACTCACCCGTGTCTTAATTGTAACGAGTACATCAACACTAACACATGCCCTCCAATGTAGGCTAACGCTAAAGCGTTGGCATACCCTAAATTGTACCCTAATCCCTCCCCATTCCCTAACCCTAACCCTAACCGGAATCCTAACGCTGACCCTCACCCAAAGGCTTACCCTCACCCGTGACCTCATCTTAACCAGTACACCAACACTAAACCATTTCTTCACACGGACGCTAACCCTAAACCACAGCCGTACCTTAACCTGTACCCTAATCCCTCTCCATTCCATATCCCTAACCCTAAGCCGAACCCTAACCCTGATTCTCACTCGAAGCTTTACTCTCACCCGTGTCTTAATTTTAACAAGTACTTCAACACTAACCCATGCCCTCCAACATAGGCTAACCCTAAACCGTTGCCGAACCCCAAGCTGTACCCTAATGCTTCCCAATTCCCTAACCCTAACCCTACCCTGTATCCTAACCCTGACCCACACCCGAAGTCTTACCCTCACCGCTGCCGTAATCTTAACCAGTACACCAACAGTAACTCGTGCCCTCCCACGTACGCTAACACATAAGCGTTGTCGTACCCTGAACTGTACCCTAATCCCTCCCAATTCCCAAACCCTCACCCGAACCCTAACCCAAACCCTAACCCTGACACTCATCCGAAGCTTTACACTCACCCGTGTCCTAATTTTAACCAGTACATCAACACTAACTCAGACCCTCCAATGTAGGCTAACCCTAAACCATTGCCATACCCTAACCTGAACCCTAATCCCTCCCCATTCCCTAACCCTAACCCTAACCCAAACCCTAAACCTGACCCTCTTCCGAGTCCTTACCCTCACCTGTGCCCTAATCTTAACCAGTACACCAACACTAACTCGTGCCCTCACACGTACCCTAAACCTTAAGCATTTTCGGACCATAAACTGTACCCTAATCCTTCCCCATTCCCTAACTCTAACCCTAACCCGAATCGTAACCCTGACGCTCACCCGAAGCCTTACCCTCACTGGTGCCGTAATCTTAACCAGTACACCAACACTAACTTGTGCCCTCACATGTACGCTAACCGTTAATCATTGTCATACCCTAAACTGTACCCTAATCCCTCCCCATTCCCTAACCCTAACCCTAACCCGAATCCTAAACTTAACCCTCACCCGAAGCCTTACCCTCATCCGTGACCTAATCTTAACCAGTACACCAACACTAAACCATGCCCTCACACGTACGGCTAAACCTAAACCACAGCCATGCCCTAACCTGTACCGTAATCCCACTCCATTCCATAACCCTAGCCCTAACCCGAACCCTAATTTGACACTCACCAGAAGCTTTACCCTCACCCGTGTCCTCATTTTAACCAGTACATCAACACTAACCCATGCCCTCCAACGTAGGCTAACCCTAAACCGTTGCCGTACCCTAACCTGTACCCTAATCCCTCCCCATTCCCTAACCCTAACCCTAACCCAAACCCTAAACCTGACCCTCTTCCGAGTCGTTACCCACACCCGGGCCCTAATCTTAACCAGTATGCCAACACTAACTCGTGCCGTCACACGTATGCTAACCCTTAAGCATTGTCGTACCCTATCCTGTACCCTAATCCCTCTCCATTCTATATCCGTAACCCTAACCCGAACCCTAGTCCTGACTCTAACCCGAAGCTTTATTCTCACCTGTGTCCTAAATTTAACCAGTACTTGAATACTAAACCATGCCCTCCAAAATAGGCTAACCCTAATCCGTTGCCGTACCCCAAGCTGTACCCTAATCCCTCCCCATTCCCTAACCCTGACCCTAACCCGAATCCTAAGCCTGACCCTCACACGAAGCCTTGGCCTCACCGGTGCCGTAATCTTAACCAGTACACCAACTCTAACTCGTGCCCTCACACGCACGCTAACCCTTAAGCGTTGTCGTACCCTAAACAGTACCCTAATCCCTCCCAATTACCTAACCCTAAACCTAAACCGAATCCTAACCCTGACCCTCACTCGAAGCCTTACCATCACCCTTGCCCTAATTTTAACAAGTACACAAAACTAACTCGTGCCCTCACACTTACGTTAACACTTAAGCGTTGTAGTTCCCGAAACTGTACCCTAATCGTGCCTATTCCCTAAACCTAACCCTAACCTGAATCCTAACCCTGACCCTCACCCAAAGCCTTACCCTCACCGGTGACCGAATCTTAACCAGTACAGCAACAGTAACTAGTGACCTCACATGATCGCTATCCCTTAAGCGTTGCCATACTCTAAGTTGTACCCTAATTCCTCCCCACTCCCTAACCTTAACCCTAACCCAAACCGTAAACCTGATCTTCTTCTGAGGCCTTACTCTCACCCGTGTGGTAATCTTAACCAGTACACCAACACTAACTCGTGCCCTCACACGCACCCTAAACCTTAAGCCTTGTCGTACCCTAAACTGTACCCTAATCCCTCCCAATTCCCTAACCCTAAGCCTAAACCGAATCCTAACCCTGACCCTCACCCGAAGCCTTACCCTCACCGGTGCCGTAATCTTAACCAGAAAACTAACACTATCTCGTGCCCTCACATGTACGCTAACCCTTAATCGTTGTCATACCCTAAACTGTACCCTAATCCCTCCCCATTCCCTAAACCTAACCCTAACCCGAATCCTAACCCTGACCCTCGCCCGTAGCCTTACCCTCACTCGTGACCTAATCTTAACCAGTACACCAACACTAAACAGTGCCCTCACACCTACGCTAACCCTAAACCACAGCTGTACCCTAAACAGTACCCTAATCCCTCTCCATTCCATAACCCTAACCGTAACGCGAATCTTAACGCTGACACTCACCCAATTCTTTACCCTCACCCGTGTCCAAATTTTAACCAGTACATCCACACAAACCCATGCTCTCCAAAGTAGGTTAACCATAAACGGTTACCATACCCTATCCTGTACCCTAATCCCTCCCCATTCCCTAACCCTAACCCTAACCCAATCCCTAATCCTGTCCCTCAGCCGAAGCCTTACCCTCACCCGTTACCTAATCTTAAACAGTACACCAACACTAACTCGTTCCCTCACACATATGCTAACCCTTAAGCAATGTCGTAACCTAAACTGTACACTAATACCTCCCCATTCCCTAACCCTAACCCTAACACGAATCCTAACCCTGACCCTCACCCGAAGCCTTACAATCACCGGTGCAGTAATCTTAACCAGTACACCAACACTAACTCGTGCCCTCACACGTACGCTAACCCTTAAGTGTAGTCGTAAACTACACTGTACCCTAATCCCTCCCCATTCCCTAACACTAACCCTAACCCGAAACCTATCCCTGACACTCATCCGAAGCTTTACCTTCACCCGTGACCTAATCTTAACAAGTACACCAACATTAAACCGTGCGCTCACATGTACGCTAACACTTAAGCGTTGTCGAACTCTAACCTGTACCCTAATCCCTCTCCATTCCCTAACCCTAACCCTAACCTGAAGCCTAACTCTGACAGTCACCCGAAGCTTTACCCTCCCCCGTGTCCTAATTTTACCCAGTACATCAACACTAATCCATGACCTATAAACGTAGGCTAACCCTAAACCGTTGCCGTACGCTAACCTCTAGCCTAATCCCTCCCCATTCCCTAAACCTAACCCTAAACAAAACCCTAAATCTGACCCTCTTCCGAGGCCTTACCCTCACCCGTGCCCTAATGTTAAGCACTACACCAACACTAACTCGGGCCCTCACACGTACGCTACACCCTAAGCATTCTCGTTCCCTAAACTGTACCCTAATCCCTCCCCATTCCCTAACCCTAACCCTAACCCGAATCCTAACCCTGACCCTCACCCGAAACCTTACCCTCAACGGTGCCGTAATTTTAACCAGTACACCAACACTAACTCGTGCCCTCACATGTACGCTAACCCTAAGGCGTTGTCGTACCCTAAATTGTACCCTAATCCCTCCGCATTCTCCAACCCTAACCCTAACCCGAATCCTACCACTGACCCTCACCAGAAGCCTTACCCTCACCCGTGACCTAATATTAACCAGTACACCAACACTAAACCATGCCCTCACACGTACGCTAACCCTAAACTGCAGCCGTACCATAACCTGTACCCTAATCCCTCTCTATTCTGTAACACTAACCCTAAGCTGAGCCCTAACCCTGACCCTCACCCGAAGCCTTACCTTCACCCGTGCCCTAATCTTAAAAAGTACAGCAACACTAACTCGTTCCCTCACACGTACACTAACCCTTAAGCATTGTCGTACCCTAAACTGTACCCTAATCCCTCCCCATTCCCTAACCCTAACCCTAACCCGAATCCTAACCCTGACCCTCACCCGAAGCCTTACCCTCAGCGGTGCCGTAATCTTAACCAGTACACCAACAATAAATCGTTCCCTCACACGTATGCTAACACTAAAACGTAGCCGTACCCTTAACTGTACCCTAACCCGTCTCCGTTCCCTAATCCTAACCCGATCCCTAACCCTAACCGTGACATTTACCCGAAGGTTTAAACTCACCCGTGTCCTAATTGTAACGAGTACATCAACACTAACACATGCCCTCCAATGTAGGTTAACCCTAAACCGTTGTCGTACCCTAAATTGTACCCTAATCCCTCCCCCTTCCCTAAACCTAACCCTAAACCGAATCCTAATGCTGGCCCTCACCCAAAGGCTTACCCTCACCCGTGACCTCATCTTAACCAGTACACCAACACTAAACCATTTCCTCAGACGGACGCTAACCCTAAAGCGCAGCCGTACACTAACCTGTACCCTAATCCCTCTCCATTCCATATCCCTAACCCTAAGCCGAACCCTAACCCTGGATCTCACTCGAAGCTTTACTCTCACCCGTGTCCTAATTTTAACCAGTACTTCAACACTAACCCATGCCCTCCAACATAGGCTAACCCTAAACCGTTGCCGAACCCCAAGCTGTACCCTAATCCTTACCAATTCCCTAACCCTAACCCTACCCTCAATCCTAACCCTGACCCACACCCGAAGTCTTACCCTCACCGCTGCCGTAATCGTAACCAGTACACCAACAGTAACTCGTGCCCTCCCACGTACGCTAACACATAAGCGTTGTCGTACCCTAAACTGTACCCTAATCCCTCTCCATTCCATAACCCTAACCCTAACCCGAATCTTAACGCTGACACTCACCCAATACTTTACCCTCACCCGTGTCCAAATTTTAACCAGTACATCAACACTAACCCATGCTCTCCAAAGTAGGTTAACCATAAACGGTTACCATACCCTATCCTGTAACCTAATCCCTCCCCATTCCCTAACCCTAACCCTAACCCAATCCCTAATCCTGTCCCTCAGCCGAAGCCTTTCCCTCACCCGTGGCCTAGTCTTAAACAGTACACCAATACTAACTCGTTCCCTCACACATACGCTAACCCTTAAGCAATGTCGTAACATAAACTGTACCCTAATACCCCCCCATTCCCTAACCCTAACCCTAACCCGAAACCTATCCCTGACACTCATCCGAAGCTTTATCCTCACCCGTGACCTAAACTTAACAAGAACACCAACATTAAACCGTACGCTCACATGTACGCTAACACTTAAGCGTTGTCGAACCCTAACCTGTACCCTAATCCCTCTCCATTCCCTAAGCCTAACCCTAACCTGAAGCCTATCTCTGACAGTCACCCGAAGCCTTACCCTCACCCGTGACCTAATCTTAACCAGTACACCAACACTAAACCATGCCCTCACACGTACGATAAACCTACACCACAGCCATACCCTAACCTGTACCCTAATCCCACTCCATTCCATAACCCTAGCCCTAAACCGAACCCTAATTTGGCACTCACCAGAAGCTTTACCCTCACCCGTGTCCTAATTTTACCCAGTACATCAACACTAACCCATGACCTATAAACGTAGGCTAACCCTAAACCGTTGCCGTACGCTAACCTCTAGCCTAATCCCTCCCCATTTCCTAAACCTAACCCTAAACCAAACCCTAAAACTGACCCTCTTCCGAGGCCTTACACTCACTCGTGCCCTAATGTTAAGCACTACACCAACACTAACTCGGGCCCTCACACGTACGCTACCCCCTAAGCATTCTCGTTCCCTAAACTGTACCCTAATCCCTCCCCATTCCCTAACCCTAACCCTAACCCGAATCCTAACCCTGACCCTCACCCGAAACCTTACCCTCAACGGTGCCGTAATCTTAACCAGTACAGCAACACTAACTCGTGCCCTCACATGTACGCTAACCCTTAGGCGTTGTCGTACCCTAAATTGTACCCTAATCCCTCCCCATTCTCTAACCCTAACCCTAACCCGAATCCTACCACTGACCCTCACCCGAAGCCTTACCCTCACCCGTGACCTAATATTAACCAGTACACCAACACTAATCCATGCCCTCACACGTACACTAACCCTAAACTGCAGCCGTACCATAACCTGTACCCTAATCCCTCTCTATTAAATAACACTAACCCTAACCCGAACCCTAACCCTGAACCTCACCCGAAGCCTTACCCTCACCCGTGCCCTAATCTTAACCAGTACAGCAACACTAACACGTGCCCTCACACGCACCCTAAACCTTAAGCCTTGTCGTACCCTAAACTGTACCCTAATCCCTCCCCATTCCTTAACCCTAAGCCTAAACCGAATCCTAACCCTGACCCTCACCCGAAGCCTTACCCTCACCGGTGCCGTAATCTTAACCAGAAAACTAACACTATCTCTTGCCCTCACATGTACGCTAACCCTTAATTATTGTCATACCCTAAACTGTACCCTAATCCCTCCAAATTCCCTAACCCTAACCCTAACCCGAATCCTAACACTGACCCTCGCCAGTAGCCTTACCCTCACCCGTGACCTTATATTAACCAGTACACCAACACTAAACAGTGACCTCACACCTACGCTAACCCTAAACCACAACCGTACCCAAAACTGTACCCTAATGCCTCTCCATTCCATAACCCTAACCCTAACCCGAATCCTAACGCTGACACTCACCCAATTCTTTACCCTCACCCGTGTCCTAATTTTAACCAGTACATCAACACTAACCCATGCTCTCCAAAGTAGGTTAACCCTAAACCGTTACCATACCCTATCCTGTACCCTAATCGTTCCCCATTCCCTAACCCTAACCCTAACCCAATCCCTAATCCTGTCCCTCACCCGAAGCCTTACCCTCACCCGTGACCTAATTTAAACAGTACACCAACACTAACTCGTTCCCTCACACAGACGCTAGACCTTAAGCAATGTCGTAACCTAAACTGTACCCTAATACCTCCCCATTCCCTAACCCTAACCCTAACCCGAATCCTAACCCTGACCCTCACCCGAAGCCTTACAATCACCGGTGCAGTAATCTTAACCAGTACACCAACACTAACTCATGCCCTCACATGTACGCTAACCCGTAAGCGTTGTCGTACCCAAAACTGTACCCTAATCCCTACCCATTCCCTAACCCTAACCCTAACCCAAACCCTAAACCGGACCCTCTTCTGAGGCCTTACCCTCACCCGTGCCGTAATCTTAACCAGTACACCAACACTAACTCGTGCCCTCACACGTACGCTAACCCTTAAGTGTAGTCGTAAACTACACTGTACCCTAATCCCTCCCCATTCCCTAACACTAACCCTAACCCGAAACCTATCCCTGACACTCATCCGAAGCTTTACCTTCACCCGTGACCTAATCTTAACAAGTACACCAACATTAAACTGTGCGCTCACATGTACGCTAATACTTAAGCGTTGTCAAACTCTAACCTGTACCCTAAACCCTCTCCATTCCCTAACCCTAACCCTAACCTGAAGCCTAACTCTGACAGTCACCCGAAGCTTTACCCTCCCCCGTGTCCTAATTTTACCCAGTACATCAATACTAACCCATGACCTATAAACGTAGGCTAACCCTAAACCGTTGACGCACGCTAACCTCTAGCCTAATCCCTCCCCATTCCCTAAACCTAACCCTAAACCAAACCCTAAAACTGACCCTCTTCCGAGGCCTTACACTCACCCTTGCCCTAATGTTAACCACTACACTAACACTAACTCGGGCCCTGACACATACGCTACCCCCTAAGCATTCTAGTTCCCTAAACTGTACCCTAATCCCTCCCCATTCCCTAACCCTAACCCTAACCCGAATCCTAACCCTGACCCTCACCCGAAACCTTACCCTCACCGGTGCCGTAATCTTAACCGGTACACCAACACTAACTCGTGCCCTCACATGTACGCTAACCCTAAGGCGTTGTCGTACCCTAAATTGTACCCTAATCCCTCCGCATTCTCTAACCTTAACCCTAACCCGAATCCTACCACTGACCCTCACCCGAAACCTTACCCTCACCCGTGACCTAATATTAACCAGTACACCAACACTAAACCATGCCCTCACACGTACACTAACCCTAAACTGCAGCCGTACCATAACCTGTACCCTAATCCCTCTCTATTAAATAACACTAACCCTAACCCGAACCCTAACCCTGAACCTCACCCGAAGCCTTACCCTCACCCGTTCCCTAATCTTAACCAGTACAGCAACACTAACTCGTTCCCTCACACGTACACTAACCCTTAAGCATTGTCGTACCCTAAACTTTACCCTAATCTCTCCCCATTCCCTAACCCTAACCCTAACCCGAATCCTAACCCTGACCCTCACCCGAAGCCTTACCCTCAGCGGTGCCGTAATCTTAACCAGTACACCAACAATAAATCGTTCCCTCACACGTATGCTAACACTAAACCGTAGCCGTACCCTTAACTGTACCCTAACCCTTCTCCGTTCCCTAATCCTAACCCGATCCCTAACCCTAACCCTGACATTTACCCGAAGCTTTACACTCACCCGTGTCCTAATTGTAACGAGTACATCAACACTAACACATGCCCTCCAATGTAGGCTAACCCTAAACCGTTGCCATACCCTAAATTGTACCCTAATACCTCCCCATTCCCTAACCCTAACCCTAACCCGAATCCTAACCCTGACCCTCACCCGAAGCCTTACAATCACCGGTGCAGTAATCTTAACCAGTACACCAACACTAACTCATGCCCTCACATGTACGCTAACCCGTAAGCGTTGTCGTACCCAAAACTGTACCCTAATCCCTACCCATTCCCTAACCCTAACCCTAACCCAAACCCTAAACCGAACCCTCTTCTGAGGCCTTACCCTCACCCGTGCCGTAATCTTAACCAGTACACCAACACTAACTCGTGCCCTCACACGTACGCTAACCCTTAAGTGTAGTCGTAAACTACACTGTACCCTAATCCCTCCCCATTCCCTAACACTAACCCTAACCCGAAACCTATCCCTGACACTCATCCGAAGCTTTACCTTCACCCGTGACCTAATCTTTACAAGTACACCAACATTAAACCGTGCGCTCACATGTACGCTAACACTTAAGCGTTGTCAAACTCTAACCTGTACCCTAAACCCTCTCCATTCCCTAACCCTAACCCTAACCTGAAGCCTAACTCTGACAGTCACCCAAAGCTTTACCCTCCCCCGTGTCCTAATTTTACCCAGTACATCAATACTAACCCATGACCTATAAACGTAGGCTAACCCTAAACCGTTGCCGCACGCTAACCTCTAGCCTAATCCCTCCCCGTTCCCTAAACCTAACCCTAAACCAAACCCTAAAACTGACCCTCTTCCGAGGCCTTACACTCACCCTTGCCCTAATGTTAACCACTACACTAACACTAACTCGGGCCCTGACACATACGCTACCCCCTAAGCATTCTAGTTCCCTAAACTGTACCCTAATCCCTCCCCATTCCCTAACCCTAACCCTAACCCGAATCCTAACCCTGACCCTCACCCGAAACCTTACCCTCACCGGTGCCGTAATCTTAACCGGTACACCAACACTAACTCGTGCCCTCACATGTACGCTAACCCTAAGGCGTTGTCGTACCCTAAATTGTACCCTAATCCCTCCGCATTCTCTAACCCTAACCCTAACCCGAATCCTACCACTGACCCTCACCCGAAACCATACCCTCACCCGTGACCTAATATTAACCAGTACACCAACACTAAACCATGCCCTCACACGTACACTAACCCTAAACTGCAGCCGTACCATAACCTGTACCCTAATCCCTCTCTATTAAATAACACTAACCCTAACCCGAACCCTAACCCTGAACCTCACCCGAAGCCTTACCCTCACCCGTGCACTAATCTTAACCAGTACAGCAACACTAACTCGTTCCCTCAAACGTACACTAACCCTTAAGCATTGTCGTACCCTAAACTTTACCCTAATCCCTCCCCATTCCCTAACCCTTACCCTAACCCGAATCCTAACCCTGACCCTCACCCGAAGCCTTACCCTCAGCGGTGCCGTAATTTTAACCAGTACACCAACAATAAATCGTTCCCTCACACGTATGCTAACACTAAACCGTAGCCGTACCCTTAACTGTACCCTAACCCGTCTCCGTTCCCTAATCCTAACCCGATCCCTAACCCTAACCCTGACATTTACCCGAAGCTTTACACTCACCCGTATCCTAATTGTAACGAGTACATCAACACTAACACATGCCCTCCAATGTAGGCTAACCCTAAACCGTTGCCATACCCTAAATTGTACCCTAATCCCTCCCCATTCCCTAACCCTAACCCTAACCGGAATCCTAACGCTGACCCTCACCCAAAGGCTTACCCTCACCCGTGACCTCATCTTAACCAGTACACCAACACTAAACCATTTCTTCACACGGACGCGAACCCTAAACCGCAGCCGTACCCTAACCTGTACCCTAATCCCTCTCCATTCCATATCCCTAACCCTAACCCGAACCCTAACCCTGATTCTCACTCGAAGCTTTACTCTCACCCGTGTCCTAATTTTAACCAGTACTTCAACACTAACCCATGCGCTCCAACATAGGCTAACCCTAAACCGTTGCCGAAACCCAAGCTGTACCCTAATCCTTCCCAATTCCCTAACCTTAACCCTACCCTGAATCCTAAGCCTGACCCACACCAGAAGTCTTACCCTCACCGCTGCCGTAATCTTAACCAGTACACCAACAGTAACTCGTGCCCTCCCACGTACGCTAACACATAAGCGTTGTCGTACCCTGAACTGTACCCTAATCCCTCCCAATTCCCAAACCCTCACCCTAACCCTAACCCAAACCCTAACCCTGACACTCATCCGAAGCTTTACACTCACCCGTGTCCTAAGTTTAACCAGTATATCAACACTAACCCAGACCCTCCAACGTAGGCTAACCCTAAACCATTGCCATACCCTAACCTGAACCCTAATACCTCCCCATTCCCTAACCCTAACCCTAACCCAAACCCTATACCTGACCCTCTTCCTAGTCCTTACCCTCACCCGCGCGCTAATCTTAACAAGTACACCAACACTAACTTGTGCCCTCACACGTACCCTAAACCTTAAGCATTTTCGGACCATAAACTGTACCCTAATCCCTCCCCATTTCCTAACTCTAACCCTAACCCGAATCGTAACCCTGACCCTCACCAAAAGCCTTACCCTCACTGGTGCCGTAATCTTAACCAGTATCCCAACACTAACTTGTGCCCTCACATGTACGCTAACCCTTAATCGTTGTCATACCCTAAACTGTACCCTAATCCCTCCCCATTCCCTAACCCTAACCCTAACCCGAATCCTAACCTTAACCCTCACCCGAAGCCTTACCCTCACCCGTGACCTAATCTTAACCAGTACACCAACACTAAACCATGCCCTCACACGTACGCTAAACCTAAACCACAGCCATACCCTAACCTGTACCCTAATCCCACTCCATTCCATAACCCTAGCCCTAACCCGAACCCTAATTTGACACTCACCAGAAGCTTTACCCTCACCCGTGTCCTCATTTTAACCAGTACATCAACACTATCCCATGCCCTCCAACGTAGGCTAAACCTAAACCGTTGCCGTACCCTAACCTGTACCCTAATCCCTCCCCATTCCCTAACCCTAACCCTAACCCAAACCCTAAACCTGACCCTCTTCCGAGTCCTTACCCACACCCGTGCCCTAATCTTAACCAGTACGCCAACACTAACTCGTGCCGTCACACGTATGCTAACCCTTAAGCATTGTCGTACCCTATCCTGTACCCTAATATCTCTCCATTCTATATCCGTAACCCTAACCCGAACCCTAGTCCTGACTCTAACCCGAAGCTTTATTCTCACCTGTGTCCTAAATTTAACCAGTACTTGAATACTAAACCATACCCTCCAACATAGGCTAACCCTAATCCGTTGCCGTACCCCAAGCTGTACCCTAATCCCTCCCCATTCCCTAACACTAACCCTAACCCGAATCCTAAGCCTGACCCTCACACGAAGCCTTAGCCTCACCAGTGCCGTAATCTTAACCAGTACACCAACTCTAACTCGTGCCCTCACACGCACGCTAACCCTTAAGCGTTGTCGTACCCTAAACAGTACCCTAATCCCTCCCAATTACCTAACCCTAAACGTAAACCGAATCCTAACCCTGACCCTCACTCGAAGCCTTACCATCACCCTTGCCCTAATTTTAACAAGTACACCAAAACTAACTCGTGCTCTCACACTTACGTTAACCCTTAAGCGTTGTAGTTCCCGAAACTGTACCCTAATCCCTGCCTATTCCCTAAACCTAACCCTAACCTGAATCCTAACCCTGACCCTCACCCAAAGCCTTACAGTCACCGGTGACCGAATCTTAACCAGTACAGCAACAGTAACTAGTGACCTCACATGATCGCTATCCCTTAAGCGTTGCCGTACTCTAAGTTGTACCGTAATTCCTCCCCACTCCCTAACCTTAACCCGAACCCAAACCGTAAACCTGATCCTCTTCTGAGGCCTTACACTCACCCGTGCCGTAATCTTAACCAGTAAACCAACACTAACTCGTGCCCTCACAAGCACCCTAAACCTTAAGCCTTGTCGTACCCTAAACTGTACCCTAATCCCTCCCAATTCCTTAACCCTAAGCCTAAACCGAATCCTAACCCTGACCCTCACCCGAAGCCTTACCCTCACCGGTGTCGTAATCTTAACCAGTAAACTAACACTAACTCGTGCCCTCACATGTACGCTAACCCTTAATCGTTGTCATACCCTAAACTGTACCCTAATCCCTCCCCATTCCCTGAACCTAACCCTAACCCGAATCCTAACCCTGACCCTCGCCCGTAGCCTTACCCTCACTCGTGACCTAATCTTAACCAGTACACCAACACTAAACAGTGCCCTCACACCTACGCTAACACTAAACCACAGCCGTACCCTAAACTGTACCCTAATCCCTCTTCATTCCATAACCCTAACCCTAACCCGAATCCTAACGCTGACACTCACCCAATTCTTTACCCTCACCCGTGTCCTAATTTTAACCAGTACATCAACACTAACCCATGCTCTCCAAAGTAGGTTAACCCTAAACCGTTACCATACCCTATCCTGTACCCTAATCGTTCCCCATTCCCTAACCCTAACCCTAACCCAATCCCTAATCCTGTCCCTCACCCGAAGCCTTACCTTCACCCGTGACCTAATTTAAACAGTACACCAACACTAACTCGTTCCCTCACACATACGCTAACCCTTAAGCAATGTCGTAACCTAAACTGTACCCTAATACCTCCCCATTCCCTAACCCTGACCCTAACCAGAATCCTAACCCTGACCCTCACCCGAAGCCTTACAATCACTGGTGCAGTAATCTTAACCAGTACACCAACACTAACTCATGCCTTCACATGTACGCTAACCCTTAAGCGTTGTCGTACCCAAAACTGTACCCTAATCCCTACCCATTCCCTAACCCTAACCCTAACCCAAACCCTAAACCGGACCCTATTCTGAGGCCTTACCCTCACCCGTGCCGTAATCTTAACCAGTACACCAACACTAACTCGTGCCCTCACACGTACGCTAACCCTTAAGTGTAGTCGTAAACTACACTGTACCCTAATCCCTCCGCATTCCCTAACACTAACCCTAACCCGAAACCTATCCCTGACGCTCATCCGAAGCTTTACCTTCACCCGTGACCTAATCTTAACAAGTACACCAACATTAAACCGTGCGCTCACATGTACGCTAACACTTAAGCGTTGTCGAACTCTAACCTGTGCCCTAATCCCTCTCCATTCCCTAACCCTAACCCTAACCTGAAGCCTAACTCTGACAGTCACCCGAAGCTTTACCCTCCCCCGTGTCCTAATTTTACCCAGTACATCAACACTAACCCATGACCTATAAACGTAGGCTAACCCTAAACCGTTGCCGTACGCTAACCTCTAGCCTAATCCCTCCCCATTCCCTAAACCTAACCCTAAACCAAACCCTAAAACTGACCCTCTTCCGAGGCCTTACACTCACCCGTGCCCTAATGTTAACCACTACACTAACACTAACTCGGGCCCTCACACGTACGCTACCCCCTAAGCATTCTAGTTCCCTAAACTGTACCCTAATCCCTCCCCATTCCCTAACCCTAACCCTAACCCGAATCCTAACCCTGACCCTCACCCGAAACCTTACCCTCACTGGTGCCGTAATCTTAACCGGTACACCAACACTAACTCGTGCCCTCACATGTACGCTAACCCTTAGGCGTTGTCGTACACTAAATTGTACCCTAATCCCTCCGCATTCTCTAACCCTAACCCTAACCCGAATCCTACCACTGACCCTCACCCGAAGCCTTACCCTCACCCGTGACCTAATATTAACCAGCACACCAACACTAAACCATGCCCTCACACGTACACTAACCCTAAACTGCAGCCGTACCATAACCTGTACCCTAATCCCTCTCTATTAAATAACACAAACCCTAACCCGAACCCTAACCCTGAACCTCACCCGAAGCCTTACCCTCACCCGTGCCCTAATCTTAACCAGTACAGCAACACTAACTCATGCCCTCACACGCACCCTAAACCTTAAGCCTTGTCGTACCCTAAACTGTACCCTAATCCCTCCCCATTCCCTAACCCTAACCCTAACCCGAATCCTAATCCTGACCCTCGCCTGTAGCCTAACCCTCACTCGTGACCTAATCTTAACCACTACACCAACACTAAACAGTGCCCTCACACCTACGCTAACCCTAAACCACAGCCGTACCCTAAACTGTACCCTAATCCCTCTCCATTCCATAACACTAACCCTAACCCGAATCTTAACGCTGACACTCACCCAATTCTTTACCCTCACCCGTGTCCAAATTTTAACCAGTACATCAACACTAACCCATGCTCTCCAAAGTAGGTTAACCATAAACGGTTACCATACCCTATCCTGTACCCTAATCCCTCCCCATTCCCTAACCATAACCCTAACCCAATCCCTAATCCTGTCCCTCAGCCGAAGCCTTTCCCTCACCCGTGACCTAGTCTTAAACAGTACACCAACACTAACACGTTCCCTCACACATACGCTAACCGTTAAGCAATGTCGTAACCTAAACTGTACCCTAATACCCCCCCATTCCCTAACCCTAACCCTAATCCGAAACCTATCCCTGACACTCATCCGAAGCTTTACCCTCACCCGTGACCTAATCTTAACAAGTACACCAACATTAAACCGTACGCTCACATGTACGCTAACACTTAAGCGTTGTCGAACCCTAACCTGTACCCTAATCCCTCACCATTCCCTAACCCTAACCCTAACCTGAAGCCTATCTCTGACATTCACCCGAAGTTTTACCCTCTCCCGTGTCCTAATTTTACCCAGTACATCAACACTAACCCATGACCTATAAACGTAGGCTAACCCTAAACCGTTGCCGTACGCTAACCTCTAGCCTAATCCCTCCCCATTCCCTAAACCTAACCCTAAACCAAGCCCTAAAACTGACCCTCTTCCGAGGCCTTACACTCACCCGTGCCCTAATGTTAAGCACTACACCAACACTAACTCGGGCCCTCACACGTACGCTACCCCCTAAGCATTCTCGTTCCCTAAACTGTACCCTAATCCCTCCCCATTCCCTAAACCTAACCCTAACCCGAATCCTAACCCTGACCCTCACCCGAAACCTTACCCTCAACGGTGCCGTAATCTTAACCAGTACACCAACACTAACTCGTGCCCTCACATGTACGCTAACCCTAAGGCGTTGTCGTACGCTAAATTGTACCCTAATCCCTCCCCATTCTCTAACCCTAACCCTAACCCGAATCCTACCACTGACCCTCACCCGAAGCCTTACCCTCACCCGTGACCTAATATTAACCAGTACACCAACACTAAACCATGCCCTCACACGTAGGCTAACACTAGACTGCAGCCGTACCATAACCTGTACCCTAATCCCTCTCTATTAAATAACACTAACCCTAACCCGAACCCTAACCCTGAACCTCACCCGAAGCCTTACCCTCACCCGTGCCCTAATCTTAACCAGTACAGCAACACTAACTCGTTCCCTCACACGTACACTAACCCTTAAGCATTGTCGTACCCTAAACTTTACCCTAATCCCTCCCCATTCCCTAACCCTAACCCTAACCCGAATCCTAACCCTGACCCTCACCCGAAGCCTTACCCTCAGCGGTGCCGTAATCTTAACCAGTACACCAACAATAAATCGTTCCCTCACACGTATGCTAACACTAAACCGTAGCCGTACCCTTAACTGTACCCTAACCAGTCTCCGTGCACTAATCCTAACCCGATCCCTAACCCTAACCCTGACATTTACCCGAAGCTTTACACTCACCCGTGTCCTAATTGTAACGAGTACATCAACACTAACACATGCCCTCCAATGTAGGCTAACCCTAAACCGTTGCCATACCCTAAATTGTACCCTAATCCCTCCCCATTCCCTAACCCTAACCCTAACCGGAATCCTAACGCTGACCCTCACCCAAAGGCTTACCCTCACCCGTGACCTCATCTTAACCAGTACACCAACACTAAACCATTTCTTCACACGGACGCTAACCCTAAACCGCAGCCGTACCCTAACCTGTACCCTAATCCCTCTCCATTCCATATCCCTAACCCTAACGCGAACCCTAACCCTGATTCTCACTCGAAGCTTTACTCTCACCCGTGTCTTAATTTTAACCAGTACTTCAACACTAACCCATGCCCTCCAACATAGGCTAACCCTAAACCGTTGCCGAACCCCAAGCTGTACCTTAATCTTTCCCAATTCCCTAACCCTAACCCTACCCTGAATCCTAAGCCTGACCCACACCCGAAGTCTTACCCTCACCGCTGCCGTAATCTTAACCAGTACACCAACAGTAACTCGTGCCCTCCCACGTACGCTAACACATAAGCGTTTTCGTACACTGAACTGTACCCTAATCCCTCCCAATTCCCAAACCCTCACCCTAACCCTAACCCAAACCCTAACCCTGACACTCATCCGAAGCTTTACACTCACCCGTGTCCTAATTTTAACCAGTATATCAACACTAACTCAGACCCTCCAATGTAGGCTAACCCTAAACCATTGCCATACCCTAACCTGAACCGTAATCCCTCCCCATTCCCTAACCCTAACCCTAACCCAAACCCTAAACCTGACCCTCTTCCGAGTCCTTACCCTCACCTGTGCCATAATCTTAACCAGTACACCAACACTAACTCGTGCCCTCACACGTACCCTAAACCTTAAGCATTTTCGGACCATAAACTGTACCCTAATCCCTCCCCATTCCCTAACTCTAACCCTAACCCGAATCGTAACCCTGACGCTCACCCGAAGCCTTACCCTCACCGGTGCCGTAATCTTAACCAGTACCCCAATACTAACTTGTGCTCTCACATGTACGCTAACCGTTAATCGTTGTCATACCCTAAACTGTACCCTAATCCCTCCCCATTCCCTAACCCTAACCCTAACCCGAATCCTAAACTTAACTCTCACCCGAAGCCTTACCCTAATCCGTGACCTAATCTTAACCAGTACACCAACACTAAACCATGCCCTCACACGTACGGCTAAACCTAAACCACAGCCATGCCCTAACCTGTACCCTATTCCCACTCCATTCCATAACCCTAGCCCTAACCCGAACCCTAATTTGACACTCACCAGAAGATTTACCCTCACCCGTGTCCTCATTTTAACCAGTACATCAACACTATCCCATGCCCTCCAACGTAGGCTAAACCTAAACCATTGCCGTACCATAACCTGTACCCTAATCCCTCCCCATTCCCTAACCCTAACCCTAACCCAAACCCTAAACCTGACCCTCTTCCGAGTCCTTACCCACACCCGTGCCCTAATCTTAACCAGTACACCACCACTAACTCGTGCCGTCACACGTATGCTAACCCTTAAGCATTGTCGTACCCTATCCTGTACCCTAATCCCTCTCCATTCTATATCCGTAACCCTAACCCGAACCCTAGTCCTGACTCTAACCCGAAGCTTTATTCTCACCTGTGTCCTAAATTTAACCAGTACTTGAATACTAAACCATGCCCTCCAACATAGGCTAACCCTAATCCGTTGCCGTACCCCAAGCTGTACCCTAATCCCTCCCCATTCCCTAACACTAACCCTAACCCGAATCCTAAGCCTGACCCTCACACGAAGCCTTAGCCTCACCGGTGCCATAATCTTAACCAGTACACCAACTCTAACTAGTGCCCTGACACGCACGCTAACCCTTAAGCATTGTCGTACCCTAAACAGTACCCTAATCCCTCCCAATTACCTAACCCTACACCTAAACCGAATCCTAACCCTGACCCTCACTCGAAGCCTTACCATCACCCTTGCCCTAATTTTAACAAGTACACCAAAACTAACTCATGCTCTCACACTTACGTTAACCCTTAAGCGTTGTAGTACCCGAAACTGTACCCTAATCCCTGCCTATTCCCTAAACCTAACCCTAACCAGAATCCTAACCCTGACCCTCACCCAAAGCCTTACCCTCACCGGTGACCGAATCTTAACCAGTACAGCAACAGTAACTAGTGACCTCACATGATCGCTATCCCTTAAGCGTTGCCGTACTCTAAGTTGTACCCTAATTCCTCCCCACTCCCTAACCTTAACCCGAACCCAAACCGTAAACCTGATCCTCTTCCGAGGCCTTACACTCACCCGTGCCGTAATCTTAACCAGTAAACCAACACTAACTCGTGCCCTCACACGCACCCTAAACCTTAAGCCTTGTCGTACCCTAAACTGTACCCTAATCCCTCCCCATTCCCTAACCCTAACCCTAAACCGAATCCTAACCCTGACCCTCACCCGAAGCCTTACCCTCACCGGTGCCGTAATCTTAACCAGTAAACTAACACTAACTCGTGCCCTCACATGTACGCTAACCCTTAATCGTTGTCATACCCTTAACTGTACGCTAATCCCTCCAAATTCCCTAACACTAACCCTAACCCGAATCCTAACACTGACCCTCGCCCGTAGCCTTACCCTCACCCGTGACCTTATATTAACCAGTACACCAACACTAAACAGTGCCCTCACACCTACGCTAACCCTAAACCACAACCGTACCCTAAACTGTACCCTAATCCCTCTCCATTCCATAACCCTAACCCTAACCCGAATCCTAACGCTGACACTCACCCAATTCTTTACCCTCACCCGTGTCCTAATTTTAACCAGTACATCAACACTAACCCATGCTCTCCAAAGTAGGTTAACCCTAAACCGTTACCATACCCTATCCTGTACCCTAATCATTCCCCATTCCCTAACCCTAACCCTAACCCAACCCCTAATCCTGTCCCTCACCCGAAGCCTTACCCTCATCCGTGACCTAATTTAAACAGTACACCAACACTAACTCGTTCCCTCACACATACGCTAACCCTTAAGCAATGTCGTAACCTAAACTGTACCCTAATACCTCCCCATTCCCTAACCCTAACCCTAACCCGAATCCTAACCCTGACCCTCACCCGAAGCCTTACAATCACCGGTGCAGTAATCTTAACCAGTACACCAACACTAACTCATGCCCTCACATGTACGCTAACCCTTAAGCGATGTCGTACCCAAAACTGTACCCTAATCCCTACCCATTCCCTAACCCTAACCCTAACCCGAATCCTAAGCCTGACCCTCACACGAAGCCTTAGCCTCACCGGTGCCGTAATCTTAACCAGTACACCAACTCTAACTCGTGCCCTCACACGCACGCTAACCCTTAAGCGTTGTCGTACCCTAAACAGTACCCTAATCCCTCCCAATTACGTAACCCTAAACCTAAACCGAATCCTAACCCTGACCCTCACTCGAAGCCTTACCATCACCCTTGCCCTAATTTTAACAAGTACACCAAAACTAACTCGTGCCCTCACACTTACGTTAACCCTTAAGCATTGTAGTTCCCGAAACTGTACCCTAATCCCTGCCTATTCCCTAAACCTAACCCTAACCTGAATCCTAACCCTGACCCTCAACCAAAGCCTTACCCTCACCGGTGACCGAATCTTAACCAGTACAGCAACAGTAACTACTGCCCTCACATGATCGCTATCCCTTAAGCGTTGCCGTACTCTAAGTTGTACCCTAATTCCTCCCCACTCCTTAACCTTAACCGTAACCCAAACCCTAAACCTGATCCTCTTCTGAGGCCTTACACTCACCCGTGCCGTAATCTTAACCAGTACACCAGTACTAACTCGTGCCCTCACACGCACCCTAAACCTTAAGCCTTGTCGTACCCTAAACTGTACCCTAATCCCTCCCCATTCCTTAACCCTAAGCCTAAACCGAATCCTAACCCTGACCCTCACCTGAAGCCTTACCCTCACTGGTGCCGTAATCTTAACCAGAAAACTAACACTATCTCGTGCCCTCACATGTACGCTAACCCTTAATCGTTGTCATACCCTAAACTGTACCCTAATCCCTCCCCATTCCCTAAACCTAACCCTAACCAGAATCCTAACCCTGACCGTGGCCCGTAGCCTTACCCTCACTCGGGACCTAATCTTAACCAGTACACCAACACTAAACAGTGCCCTCACACCTACGCTAACCCTAAACCACAGCCGTACCATAAACTGTACCCTAATCACTCTCCATTCCATAACCCTAACCCTAACCCGAATCCTAACGCTGACACTCACCCAATTCTTTACCCTCACCCGTGTCCAAATTTTAACCAGTACATCAACACAAACCCATGCTCTCCAAAGTAGGTTAACCATAAACCGTTACCATAACCTATCCTGTACCCTAATCCCTCCCCATTCCCTAACCCTAACCCTAACCCAATCCCTAATCCTGTCCCTCAGCCGAAGCCTTTCCCTCACCCGTGACCTAATCTTAAACAGTACACCAACACTAACTCGTTCCCTCACACATACGCTAACCCTTAAGCAATGTCGTAACTTAAACTGTACCCTAATACCTCCCCATTCCCTAACCCTAACCCTAACCCGAATCCTAACCCTGACCCTCACCCGAAGCCTTACAATCACCGGTGCAGTAATCTTAACCAGTACACCAAAACTAACTCATGCCTTCACATGTATGCTAACCCTTAAGCATTGTCATACCCAAAATTGTACCCTAATCCCTACCCATTCCCTAACCCTAACCCTAACCCAAACCGTAAACCTGACCCTCTTCCGAGGCCTTACCCTCACCCGTGCCATAATCTTAACTAGTACACCAACACTAACTCGTGCCCTCACACGTACGCTAACCCTTAAGTGTAGTCGTAACCTACATTGTACCCTAATCCCTCCCCATTCCCTAACACTAACCCTAACCCGAAACCTATCCCTGACACTCATCCGAAGCTTTACCCTCACCCGTGACCTAATCTTAACAAATACACCAACATTAAACCGTACGCTCACATGTATGCTAACACTTAAGCGTTGTCGAACCCTAACCTGTACCCTAATCCCTCTCCATTCCCTAACCCTAACCCTAACCTGAAGCCTAACTCTGACAGTCACCGGAAGCTTTACCCTCCCCCGTGTCCTAATTTTACCCAGTACATCTACACTAACCCATGACCTATAAACGTAAGCTAACCCTAAACCATTGCCGAACGCTAACCTCTAGCCAAATCTCTCCCCATTCCCTAAACCTAACCCTAAACCAAACCCTAAAACTGACCCTCTTCCGAGGCCTTACACTCACCCGTGCCCTAATGTTAAGCACTACACCAACACTAACTCGGGCCCTCACACGTACGCTACCCCCTAAGCATTCTCGTTCCCTAAACTGTACCCTAATCCCTCCCCATTCCCTAACCCTAACCCTAACCCGAATCCTAACCCTGACCCTCACCCGAAACCTTACCCTCAACGGTGCCGTAATCTTAACCAGTACACCAACACTAACTCGTGCCCTCACATGTACGCTAACCCTAAGGCGTTGTCGTACCCTAAATTGTACCCTAATCCCTCCGCATTCTCTAACCCTAACCCTAACCCAAATCCTACCACTGACCCTCACCAGAAGCCTTACCCTCACCCGTGACCTAATATTAACCAGTACACCAACACTAAACCATGCCCTCACACGTACGCTAAGCCTAAACTGCAGCCGTACCATAACCTGTACGCTAATCCCTCTCTATTCTGTAACACTAACCCTAAGCTGAACCCTAACCCTGACCCTCACCCGAAGCCTTACCTTCACCCGTGCCCTAATCTTAACCAGTACAGCAACACTAACTCGTTCCCTCACAAGTACACTAACCCTTAAGCATTGTCGTACCCTAAACTGTACCCTACTCCCTCCCCATTCCCTAACCCTAACCCTAACCCGAATCCTAACCCTGACCCTCACCCGAAGCCTTACCCTCAGCGGTGCCGTAATCTTAACCAGTACACCAACAATAAATCGTTCCCTCACACGTATGCTAACACTAAACCGTAGCCGTACCCTTAACTGTACCCTAACCCGTCTCCGTTCCCTAATCCTAACCCGATCCCTAACCCTAACCGTGACATTTACCCGAAGCTTTACACTTTACACTCATCCCAAACCCTAAACCGGACCCTATTCTGAGGCCTTACCCTCACCCGTGACCTAATCTTTAACAGTACACCAACACTAACTCGTTTCCTCACACATACGCTAACCCTTAAGCAATGTCGTAACTTAAACTGTACCCTAATACCTCCCCATTCCCTAACCCTAACCCTAACCCGAATCCTAACCCTGACCCTCACCCGAAGCCTTACAATCACCGGTGCAGTAATCTTAACCAGTACACCAACACTAACTCATGCCTTCACATGTACGCTAACCCTTAAGCGTTGTCGTACCCAAAACTGTACCCTAATCCCTACCCATTCCCTAACCCTAACCCTAACCCAAACCCTAAACCGGACCCTATTCTGAGGCCTTACCCTCACCCGTGCCGTAATCTTAACCAGTACACCAACACTAACTCGTGCCCTCACACGTATGCTAACCCTTAAGTGTAGTCGTAAACTACACTGTACCCTAATCCCTCCCCATTCCCTAACACTAACCCTAACCCGAAACCTATCCCTGACGCTCATCCGAAGCTTTACCTTCACCCGTGACCTAATCTTAACAAGTACACCAACATTAAACCGTGCGCTCACATGTACGCTAACACTTAAGCGTTGTCGAACTCTAACCTGTGCCCTAATCTCTCTCCATTCCCTAACCCTAACCCTAACCTGAAGCCTAACTCTGACAGTCACCCGAAGCTTTACCCTCCCCCGTGTCCTAATTTTACCCAGTACATCAACACTAACCCATGACCTATAAACGTAGGCTAACCCTAAACCGTTGCCGTACGCTAACCTCTAGCCTAATCCCTCCCCATTCCCTAAACCTAACCCTAAACCAAACCCTAAAACTGACCCTCTTCCGAGACCTTACACTCACCCGTGCCCTAATGTTAACCACTACACTAACACTAACTCGGGCCCTCACACGTACGCTACCCCCTAAGCATTCTAGTTCCCTAAACTGTACCCTAATCCCTCCCCATTCCCTAACCCTAACCCTAACCCGAATCCTAACCCTGACCCTCACCCGAAACCTTACCCTCACTCGTGACCAAATCTTAACCAGTACACCAACACTAAACAGTGCCCTCACACCTACGCTAACCCTAAACCACAGCCGTACCCTAAACTGTACCCTAATCCCTCTCCATTCCATAACACTAACCCTAACCCGAATCTTAACGCTGACACTCACCCAATACTTTACCCTCACCCGTGTCCAAATTTTAACCAGTACATCAACACTAACCCATGCTCTCCAAAGTAGGTTAACCATAAACGGTTACCATACCCTATCCTGTACCCTAATCCCTCCCCATTCCCTAACCCTAACCCTAACCAAATCCCTAATCCTGTCCCTCAGCCGAAGCCTTTCCCTCACCCGTGACCTAGTCTTAAACAGTACACCAACACTAACACGTTCCCTCACACATACGCTAACCGTTAAGCAATGTCGTAACCTAAACTGTACCCTAATACCCCCCCATTCCCTAACCCTAACCCTAACCCGAAACCTATCCCTGACACTCATCCGAAGCTTTACCCTCACCCGTGACCTAATCTTAACAAGTACACCAACATTAAACCGTACGCTCACATGTACGCTAACACTTAAGCGTTGTCGAACCCTAACCTGTACTCTAATCCCTCTCCATTCCCTAACCCTAACCCTAACCTGAAGCCTATCTCTGACAGTCACCCGAAGCTTTACCCTCTCCCGTGTCCTAATTTTACCCAGTACATCAACACTAACCCATGACCTATAAACGTAGGCTAACCCTGAACCGTTGCCGTACGCTAACCTCTAGCCTAATTCCTCCCCATTCCCTAAACCTAACCCTAAACCAAGCCCGAAAACTGACCCTCTTCCGAGGCCTTACACTCACCCGTGCCCTAATGTTAAGCACTACACCAACACTAACTCGGGCCCTCACACGTACGCTACCCCCTAAGCATTCTCGTTCCCTAAACTGTACCCTAATCCCTCCCCATTCCCTAACCCTAACCCTAACCCGAATCCTAACCCTGACCCTCACCCGAAACCTTACCCTCAACGGTGCCGTAATCTTAACCAGTACACCAACACTAACTCGTGCCCTCACATGTACGCTAACCCTAAGGCGTTGTCGTACGCTAAATTGTACCCTAATCCCTCCCCATTCTCTAACCCTAACCCTAACCCGAATCCTACCACTGACCCTCACCCGAAGCCTTACCCTCACCCGTGACCTAATATTAACCAGTACACCAACACTAAACCATGCCCTCACACGTAGGCTAACACTAAACTGCAGCCGTACCATAACCTGTACCCTAATCACTCTCTATTAAATAACACTAACCCTAACCCGAACCCTAACCCTGAACCTCACCCGAAGCCTTACCCTCACCCGTGCCCTAATCTTAACCAGTACAGCAACACTAACTCGTTCCCTCACACGTACACTATCCCTTAAGCATTGTCGTACCCTAAACTTTACCCTACTCCCTCCCCATTCCCTAACCCTAACCCTAACCCGAATCCTAACCCTGACCCTCACCCGAAGCCTTACCCTCAGCGGTGCCGTAATCTTAACCATTACACCAACAATAAATCGTTCCCTCACACGTATGCTAACACTAAACCGTAGCCGTACCCTTAACTGTACCCTAACCCGTCTCCGTTCCCTAATCCTAACCCGATCCCTAACCCTAACCCTGACATTTACCCGAAGCTTTACACTCACCCGTGTCCTAATTGTAACGAGTACATCAACACTAACACATGCCCTCCAATGTAGGCTAACCCTAAACCGTTGGCATACCCTAAATTGTACCCTAATCCCTCCCCATTCCCTAACCCTAACTCTAACCGGAATCCTAACGCTGACCCTCACCCAAAGGCTTACCCTCACCCGTGACCTCATCTTAAACAGTACACCAACACTAAACCATTTCTTCACACGGACGCTAACCCTAAACCGCAGCCGTACCCTAACCTGTACCCTAATCCCTCTCCATTCCATATCGCTAACCCTAACGCGAACCCTAACCCTGATTTTCACTCGAAGCTTTACTCTCACCCGTGTCTTATTTTAACCAGTACTTCAACACTAACCCATGCCCTCCAACATAGGCTAACCGTAAACCGTTGCCGAACCCCAAGCTGTACCTTAATCTTTCCCAATTCCCTAACCCTAACCCTACCCTGAATCCTAAGCCTGACCCACACCCGAAGTCTTACCCTCACCGCTGCCGTAATCTTAACCAGTACACCAACAGTAACTCGTGCCCTCCCACGTACGCTAACACATAAGCGTTGTCGTACCCTGAACTGTACCCTAATCCCTCCCAATTCCCAAACCCTCACCCTAACCCTAACCCAAACCCTAACCTTGACACTCATCCGAAGCTTTACACTCACCCGTGTCCTAATTTTAACCAGTACATCAACACTAACTCAGACCCTCCAATGTAGGCTAACCCTAAACCATTGCCATACCCTAACCTGAACCCTAATCCCTCCCCATTCCCTAACACTAACCCTAACCCAAACCCTATACCTGACCCTCTTCCTAGTCCTTACCATCACCCGGGCCCTAATCTTAACAAGTACACCAACACTAACTCGTGCCCTCACACGTACCCTAAACCTTAAGCATTTTCGGACCATAAACTGTACCCTAATCCCTCCCCATTCCCTAACTCTAACCCTAACCCGAATCGTAACCCTGACGCTCACCCGAAGCCTTACCCTCACCGGTGCCGTAATCTTATCCAGTACCCCAACACTAACTTGTGCCCTCACATGTACGCTAACCGTTAATCGTTGTCATACCCTAAACTGTACCCTAATCCCTCCTCATTCCCTAACCCTAACCCTAACCCGAATCCTAAACTTAACCCTCACCCGAAGGATTACCCTCATCCGTGACCTAATCTTAACCAGTACACCAACACTAAACCATGCCCTCACACGTACGGCTAAACCTAAACCACAGCCATGCCCTAACCTGTACCCTAATCCCACTCCATTCCATAACCCTAGCCCTAACCCGAACCCTAATTTGACACTCACCAGAAGCTTTACCCTCACCCGTGTCCTCATTTTAACCAGTACATCAACACTATCCCATGCCCTCCAACGTAGGCTAAACCTAAACCGTTGCCGTACCCTAACCTGTACCCTAATCCCTCCCCATTCCCTAACCCTAACCCTAACCCAAACCCTAAACCTCACCCTCTTCCGAGTCCTTACCCACACCCGTGCCCTAATCTTAACCAGTACGCCAACACTAACTTGTGCCGTCACACGTATGCTAACCCTTAAGCATTGTCGTACCCTATCCTGTACCCTAATATCTCTCCATTCTATATCCGTAACCCTAACCCGAACCCTAGTCCTGACTCTAACCCGAAGCTTTATTCTCACCTGTGTCCTAAATTTAACCAGTACTTGAATACTAAACCATACCCTCCAACATAGGCTAACCCTAATCCGTTGCCGTACCCCAAGCTGTACCCTAATCCCTCCCCATTCCCTAACACTAACCCTAACCCGAATCCTAAGCCTGACCCTCACACGAAGCCTTAGCCTCACCGCTGCCGTAATCTTAACCAGTACACCAACTCTAACTCGTGCCCTCACACGCACGCTAACCCTTAAGCGTTGTCGTACCCTAAACAGTACCCTAATCCCTCCCAATTACCTAACCCTAAACCTAAACCGAATCCTAACCCTGACCCTCACTCGAAGCCTTACCATCACACTTGCCCTAATTTTAACAAGTACACCAAAACTAACTCGTGCTCTCACACTTACGTTAACCCTTAAGCGTTGTAGTTCCCGAAACTGTACCCTAATCCCTGCCTATTCCCTAAACCTAACCCTAACCTGAATCCTAACCCTGACCCTCACCCAAAGCCTTACCCTCACCGGTGACCGAATCTTAACCAGTACCGCAACAGTAACTAGTGACCTCACATGATCGCTATCCCTTAAGCGTTGCCGTACTCTAAGTTGTACCGTAATTCCTCCCCACTCCCTAACCTTAACCCGAACCCAAACCGTAAACCTGATCCTCTTCTGAGGCCTTACACTCACCCGTGCCGTAATCTTAACCAGTAAACCAACACTAACTCGTGCCCTCACACGCACCCTAAACCTTAAGCCTTGTTGTACCCTAAACTGTACCCTAATCCCTCCCAATTCCTTAACCCTAAGCCTAAACCGAATCCTAACCCTGACCCTCACCCGAAGCCTTACCCTCACCGGTGTCGTAATCTTAACCAGTAAACTAACACTAACTCGTGCCCTCACATGTACGCTAACCCTTAATCGTTGTCATACCCTAAACTGTACCCTAATCCCTCCCCATTCCCTAAACCTAACCCTAACCCGAATCCTACCACTGACCCTCACCTGAAGCCTTACCCTCACCCGTGACCTAATATTAACCAGTACACCAACACTAAACCATGCCCTCACACGTACACTAACCCCAAACTGCAGCCGTACCATAACCTGTACCCTAATCCCTCTCTATTAAATAACACAAACCCTAACCCGAACCCTAACCCTGAACCTCACCCGAAGCCTTACCCTCACCCGTGCCCTAATCTTAACCAGTACAGCAACACTAACTCATGCCCTCACACGCACCCTAAACCTTAAGCCTTGTCGTACCCTAAACTGTACCCTAATCCCTCCCCATTCCCTAACCCTAACCCTAACCCGAATCCTAATCCTGACCCTCGCCTGTAGCCTTACCCTCACTCGTGACCTAATCTTAACCACTACACCAACACTAAACAGTGCCCTCACACCTACGCTAACCCTAAACCACAGCCGTACCCTAAACTGTACCCTAATCCCTCTCCATTCCATAACACTAACCCTAACCCGAATCTTAACGCTGACACTCACCCAATTCTTTACCCTCACCCGTGTCCAAATTTTAACCAGTACATCAACACTAAACCATGCTCTCCAAAGTAGGTTAACCATAAACGGTTACCATACCCTATCCTGTACCCTAATCCCTCCCCATTCCCTAACCATAACCCTAACCCAATCCCTAATCCTGTCCCTCAGCCGAAGCCTTTCCCTCACCCGTGACCTAGTCTTAAACAGTACACCAACACTAACACGTTCCCTCACACATACGCTAACCGTTAAGCAATGTCGTAACCTAAACTGTACCCTAATACCCCCCCATTCCCTAACCCTAACCCTAACCCGAAACCTATCCCTGACACTCATCCGAAGCTTTACCCTCACCCGTGACCTAATCTTAACAAGTACACCAACATTAAACCGTACGCTCACATGTACGCTAACACTTAAGCGTTGTCGAACCCTAACCTGTACCCTAATCCCTCACCATTCCCTAACCCTAACCCTAACCTGAAGCCTATCTCTGACATTCACCCGAAGTTTTACCCTCTCCCGTGTCCTAATTTTACCCAGTACATCAACACTAACCCATGACCTATAAACGTAGGCTAACCCTAAACCGTTGCCGTACGCTAACCTCTAGCCTAATCCCTCCCCATTCCCTAAACCTAACCCTAAACCAAGCCCTAAAACTGACCCTCTTCCGAGGCCTTACACTCACCCGTGCCCTAATGTTAAGCACTACACCAACACTAACTCGGGCCCTCACACGTACGCTACCCCCTAAGCATTCTCGTTCCCTAAACTGTACCCTAATCCCTCCCCATTCCCTAACCCTAACCCTAACCCGAATCCTAACCCTGACCCTCCCCCGAAACCTTACCCTCAACGGTGCCGTAATCTTAACCAGTACACCAACACTAACTCGTGCCCTCACATGTACGCTAACCCTAAGGCGTTGTCGTACGCTAAATTGTACCCTAATCCCTCCCCATTCCCTAACTCTAACCCTAACCCGAATCGTAACCCTGACACTCACCCGAAGCCTTACCCTCACCGGTGCCGTAATCTTAACCAGTACCCCAATACTAACTTGTGCTCTCACATGTACGCTAACCGTTAATCGTTGTCATACCCTAAACTCTACCCTAATCCCTCCCCATTCCCTAACCCTAACCCTAACCCGAATCCTAAACTTAACCCTCACCCGAAGCCTTACCCTAATCCGTGCCCTAATCTTAACCAGTACACCAACACTAAACCATGCCCTCACACGTACGGCTAAACCTAAACCACAGCCATGCCCTAACCTGTACCCTAATCCCACTCCATTCCATAACCCTAGCCCTAACCCGAACCCTAATTTGACACTCACCAGAAGCTTTACCCTCACCCGTGTCCTCATTTTAACCAGTACATCAACACTATCCCATGCCCTCCAACGTAGGCTAAACCTAAACCATTGCCGTACCATAACCTGTACCCTAATCCCTCCCCATTCCCTAACCCTAACCCTAACCCAAACCCTAAACCTGACCCTCTTCCGAGTCCTTACCCACACCCGTGCCCTAATCTTAACCAGTACACCACCACTAACTCGTGCCGTCACACGTATGCTAACCCTTAAGCATTGTCGTACCCTATCCTGTACCCTAATCCCTCTCCATTCTATATCCGTAACCCTAACCCGAACCCTAGTCCTGACTCTAACCCGAAGCTTTATTCTCACCTGTGTCCTAAATTTAACCAGTACTTGAATACTAAACCATGCCCTCCAACATAGGCTAACCCTAATCCGTTGCTGTACCCCAAGCTGTACCCTAATCCCTCCCCATTCCCTAACACTAACCCTAAACCGAATCCTAAGCCTGACCCTCACACGAAGCCTTAGCCTCACCGGTGCCATAATCTTAACCAGTACACCAACTCTAACTAGTGCCCTGACACGCACGCTAACCCTTAAGCATTGTCGTACCCTAAACAGTACCCTAATCCCTCCCAATTACCTAACCCTACACCTAAACCGAATCCTAACCCTGACCCTCACTCGAAGCCTTACCATCACCCTTGCCCTAATTTTAACAAGTACACCAAAACTAACTCATGCTCTCACACTTACGTTAACCCTTAAGCGTTGTAGTACCCGAAACTGTACCCTAATCCCTGCCTATTCCCTAAACCTAACCCTAACCGGAATCCTAACCCTGACCCTCACCCAAAGCCTTACCCTCACCGGTGACCGAATCTTAACCAGTACAGCAACAGTAACTAGTGACCTCACATGATCGCTATCCCTTAAGCGTTGCCGTACTCTAAGTTGTACCCTAATTCCACCCCACTCCCTAACCTTAACCCGAACCCAAACCGTAAACCTGATCCTCTTCTGAGGCCTTACACTCACCCGTGCCGTAATCTTAACCAGTAAACCAACACTAACTCGTGCCCTCACACGCACCCTAAACCTTAAGCCTTGTCGTACCCTAAACTGTACCCTAATCCCTCCCAATTCCTTAACCCTAAGCCTAAATCGAATCCTAACCCTGACCCTCACCCGAAGCCTTACCCTCACCGGTGTCGTAATCTTAACCACTAAACTAACACTAACTCGTGCCCTCACATGTACGCTAACCCTTAATCGTTGTCATACCCTAAACTGTACCCTAATCCCTCCCCATTCCCTAAACCTAACCCTAACCCGAATGCTAACCCTGACCCTCGCCCGTAGCCTTACCCTCACTCGTGACCTAATCTTAACCAGTACACCAACACTAAACAGTTCCCTCACACCTACGCTAACACTAAACCACAGCCGTACCCTAAACTGTACCCTAATCCCTCTCCATTCCATAACCCTAACCCTAACCCGAATCCTAACGCTGACACTCACCCAATTCTTTACCCTCACCCGTGTCCTAATTTTAACCAGTACATCAACACTAACCCATGCTCTCCAAAGTAGGTTAACCCTAAACCGTTACCATACCCTATCCTGTACCCTAATCGTTCCCCATTCCCTAACCCTAACCCTAACCAAATCCCTAATCCTGTCCCTCACCCGAAGCCTTACCTTCACCCGTGACCTAATTTAAACAGTACACCAACACTAACTCGTTCCCTAACACATACGCTAACCCTTAAGCAATGTCGTAACCTAAACTGTACCCTAATACCTCCCCATTCCCTAACCCTAACCCTAACCCGTATCCTAACCCTGACCCTCACGCGAAGCCTTACAATCACCGGTGCAGTAATCTTAACCAGTACACCAACACTAACTCATGCCTTCACATGTACTCTAACCCTTAAGCGTTGTCGTACCCAAAACTGTACCCTAATCCCTACCCATTCCCTAACCCTAACCCTAACCCAAACCCTAAACCGGACCCTATTCTGAGGCCTTACCCTCACCCGTGCCGTAATCTTAACCAGTACACCAACACTAACTAGTGCCCTCACACGTATGCTAACCCTTAAGTGTAGTCGTAAACTACACTGTAACCTAATCCCTCCCCATTCCCTAACACTAACCCTAACCCGAAACCTATCCCTGACGCTCATCCGAAGCTTTACCTTCACCCGTGACCTAATCTTAACAAGTACACCAACATTAAACCGTGCGCTCACATGTACGCTAACACTTAAGCGTTGTCGAACTCTAACCTGTGCCCTAATCCCTCTCCATTCCCTAACCCTAACCCTAACCTGAAGCCTAACTCTGACAGTCACCCGAAGCTTTACCCTCCCCCGTGTCCTAATTTTACCCAGTACATCAACACTAACCCATGAACTATAAACGTAGGCTAACCCTAAACCGTTGCCGTACGCTAACCTCTAGCCTAATCCCTCCCCATTCCCTAAACCTAACCCTAAACCAAACCCTAAAACTGACCCTCTTCCGAGGCCTTACACTCACCCGTGCCCTAATGTTAACCACTACACTAACACTAACTCGGGCCCTCACACGTACGCTACCCTCTAAGCATTCTAGTTACCTAAACTGTACCCTAATCCCTCCCCATTCCCTAACCCTAACCCTAACCCGAATCCTAACCCTGACCCTCACCCGAAACCTTACCCTCACTGGTGCCGTAATCTTAACCGGTACACCAACACTAACTCGTGCCCTCACATGTACGCTAACCCTTAGGCATTGTCGTACCCTAAATTGTACCCTAATCCCTCCGCATTCTCTAACCCTAACCCTAACCGAATCCTACCACTGACCCTCACCCGAAGCCTTACCCTCACCCGTGACCTAATATTAACCAGTACACCAACACTAAACCATGCCCTCACACGTACACTAACCCTAAACTGCAGCCGTACCATAACCTGTACCCTAATCCCTCTCTATTAAATAACACAAACCCTAACCCGAACCCTAACCCTGAACCTCACCCGAAGCCTTACCCTCACCCGTGCCCTAATCTTAACCAGTACAGCAACACTAACTCGTGCCCTCACACGCACCCTAAACCTTAAGCATTTTCGGACCCTAAACTGTACCCTAATCCCTCCCCATTCCCTAACTCTAACCCTAACCCGAATCGTAACCCTGACGCTCACCCGAAGCCTTACCCTCACCGGTGTCGTAATCTTATCCAGTACCCCAACACTAACTTGTGCCCTCAAATGTACGCTAACCGTTAATCGTTGTCATACCCTAAACTGTACCCTAATCCCTCCCCATTCCCTAACCCTAACCCTAACCCGAATCCTAAACTTAACCCTCACCCGAAGCCTTACCCTCATCCGTGACCTAATCTTAACCAGTACACCAACACTAAACCATGCCCTCAATCGTACAGCTAAACCTAAACCACAGCCATGCCCTAACCTGTACCCTAATCCCACTCCATTCCATAACCCTAGCCCTAACCCGAACCCTAATTTGACACTCACCAGAAGCTTTACCCTCACCCGTGTCCTCATTTTAACCAGTACATCAACACTATCCCATGCCCTCCAACGTAGGCTAAACCTAAACCGTTGCCGTACCCTAACCTGTACCCTAATCCCTCCCCATTCCCTAAACCTAACCCTAACCCAAACCCTAAACCTGACACTCTTCCGAGTCCTTACCCACACCCGTGCCCTAATCTTAACCAGTACGACAACACTAACTCGTGCCGTCACACGTATGCTAACCTTTAAGCATTGTCGTACCCTATCCTGTACCCTACGCCCTCTCCATTCTATATCCGAAACCCTAACCCGAAACCTAGTCCTGACTCTAACCCGAAGCTTTATTCTCACCTGTGTCCTAAATTTAACCAGTACTTGAATACTAAACCATGCCCTCCAACATAGGCTAACCCTAATCCGTTGCCGTACCCCAAGCTGTACCCTAATCCCTCCCCATTCCCTAACATTAACCCTAACCCGAATCCTAAGCCTGACCCTCACACGAAGCCTTAGCCTCACCGGTGCCGTAATCTTAACCAGTACACCAACTCCAACTCGTGCCCTCACACGCACGCTAACTCTTAAGCGTTGTCGTACCCTAAACAGTACCCTAATCCCTCCCACTTACCTAACCCTAAACCTAAACCGAATCCTAACCCTGACCCTCACTCGAAGCCTTACCATCACCCTTGCCCTAATTTTAACAAGTACACCAAAACTAACTCGTGCTCTCACACTTACGTTAACCCTTAAGTGTTGTAGTTCCCGAAACTGTACCCTAATCCCTGCCTATTCCCTAAACCTAACCCTAACCTGAATCCTAACCCTGACCCTCACCCAAAGCCTTACCCTCACCGGTGACCGAATCTTAACCAGTACAGCAACAGTAACTAGTGACCTCACATGATCGCTATCCCTTAAGCGTTGCCGTACTCTAAGTTGTACCCTAATTCCTCCCCACTCCCTAACCTTAACCCTAACCCAAACCGTAAACCTGATCCTCTTCTGAGGCCTTACACTTACCCGTGCCGTAATCTTAACCAGTAAACCAACACTAACTCATGCCCTCACACGCACCCTAAACCTTAAGCCTTGTCGTACCCTAAACTGTACCCTAATCCCTCCCAATTCCTTAACCCTAAGCCTAAACCGAATCCTAACCCTGACACTCACCCGAAGCCTTACCCTCACCGGTGTCGTAATCTTAACCAGTAAACTAACACTAACTCGTGCCCTCACATGTACGCTAACCCTTAATCGTTGTCATACCCTAAACTGTACCCTAATCCCTCCCCATTCCCTAAACCTAACCCTAACCCGAATCCTAACCCTGACTCTCGCCCGTAGCCTTACCCTCACTCGTGACCTAATCTTAACCAGTACACCAACACTAAACAGTGCCCTCACACCTACGCTAACCCTAAACCACAGCCGTACCCTAAACTGTACCCTAATCCCTCTCCATTCCATAACCCTAACCCTAACCCGAATCTTAACGCTGACACTCACACAATTCTTTACCCTCACCCGTGTCCAAATTTTAAGCAGTACATCAACACAAACCCATGCTCTCCAAAGTAGGTTAACCATAAACCGTTACCATACCCTATCCTGTACCCTAATCCCTCCCCATTCCCTAACCCTAACCCTACCCAATCCCTAATCCTGTCCCTAAGCCGAAGCCTTTCCCTCACCCGTGACCTAATCTTATACAGTACACCAACACTAACTCGTTCCCTCACACATACGCTAACCCTTAAGCAATGTCGTAACCTAAACTGTACCCTAATACCTCCCCATTCCCTAACCCTAACCCTAACCCGAATCCTAACCCTGACCCTCACCCGAAGCCTTACAATCACCTGTGCAGTAATCTTAACCAGTACACCAACACTAACTCATGCCCTCACATGTATGCTAACCCTTAAGCATTGTCATACCCAAAACTGTACCCTAATCCCTACCCATTCCCTAACCCTAACCCTAACCCAAACCCTAAACCTGACCCTCTTCCGAGGCCTTACACTCACCCGTGCCCTAATGTTAAGCACTACACCAACACTAACTCGGGCCCTCACACGTACGCTACCCCCTAAGCATTCTCGTTCCCTAAACTGTACCCTAATCCCTCCTCATTCCCTAACCCTAACCCAAACCCGAATCCTAACCCTGACCCTCACCCGAAACCTTACCCTCAACGGTGCCGTAATCTTAACCAGTACACCAACACTAACTCGTGCCCTCACATGTACGCTAATCCTAAGGCGTTGTCGTACCGTAAATTGTACCCTAATCCTTCCGCATTCTCTAACCCTAACCCTAACCCGAATCCTACCACTGACCCTCACAAGAAGCCTTACCCTCACCCGTGACCTAATATTAACCAGTACACCAACACTAAACCATGCCCTCACACGTACGCTAACCCTAAACTGCAGCCGTAATATAACCTGTACCCTAATCCCTCTCTATTCTGTAACACTAATCCTAAGCTGAACCCTAACACTGACCCTCACCCGAAGCCTTACCTTCACCCGTGCCCTAATCTTAACCAGTACAGCAACACTAACTCGTTCCCTCACAAGTACACTAACCCTTAAGCATTGTCGTACCCTAAACTGTACCCTAATCCCTTCCCATTCCCTAACCCTAACCCTAACCCGAATCCTAACCCTGACCCTCACCCGAAGCCTTACTCTCAGCGGTGCCGAAATCTTAACCAGTACACCAACAATAAATCGTTCCCTCACACGTATGCTAACACTAAAACGTAGCCGTACCCTTAACTGTACCCTAACCCGTCTCCGTTCCCTAATCCTAACCCGATCCCTAACCCTAACCGTAACATTTACCCGAAGCTTTACACTCACCCGTGTCCTAATTGTAACGAGTACATCAACACTAACACATGCCCTCCAATGTAGGCTAACCCTAAACCGTTGTCGTACCCTAAATTGTGCCCTAATCCCTCCCCATTCCCTAAACCTAACCCTAACCCGAATCCTAATGCTGGCCCTCACCCAAAGGCTTACCCTCACCCGTGACCTCATCTTAACCAGTACACCAACACTAAAACATTTCCTCAGACGGACGCTAACCCTAAAGCGCAGCCGTACACTAACCTGTACCCTAATCCCTCTCCATTCCATATCCCTAACCCTAACCCGAACCCTAACCCTGGATCTCACTCGAAGCTTTACTCTCACCCGTGTCCTAATTTTAACCAGTACTTCAACACTAACCCATACCCTCCAACATAGGCTAACCCTAAACCGTTGCCGAACTCCAAGCTGTACCCTAATCCTTCACAATTCCCTAACCCTAACCCTACCCTGAATCCTAACCCTGACCCACACCCGAAGTCTTACCCTCACCGCTGCCGTAATCTTAACCAGTACACCAACAGTAACTCGTGCCCTCCCACGTACGCTAACACATAAGCGTTGTCGTACCCTGAACTGTACCCTAATCCCTCCCAATTCCCAAACCCTCACCCTAACCCTAACCCAAACCCTAACCCTGACACTCATCCGAAGCTTCACACTCACCCGTGTCCTAATTTTAACCAGTACATCAACACTAACCCAGACCCTCCAACGTAGGCTAACCCTAAACCATTGCCATACCCTAACCTGAACCCTAATCCCTCCCCATTCCCTAACCCTAACCCTAACCCAAACCCTATACCTGAACCTCTTCCTAGTCCTTACCCTCACCCGCGCCCTAATCTTAACAAGTACACCAACACTAACTTGTGCCCTCACACGTACCCTAAACCTTAAGCTTTTTCGGACCATAAACTGTACCCTAATCCCTCCCCATTTCCTAACTCTAACCCTAACCCGAATCGTAACCCTGACCCTCACCAAAAGCCTTACCCTTACCGGTGCCGTAATCTTAACCAGTACCCCAACACTAACTTGTGCCCTCACATGTACGCTAACACTTAATCGTTGTCATACCCTAAACTGTACCCTAATCCCTCCCCATTCCCTAACCCTAACCCAAACCCGAATCCTAAACTTAACCCTCACCCGAAGCCTTACCCTCACCCGTGACCTAATCTTAACCAGTATACCAACACTAAACCATGCCCTCACACGTACGCTAAACCTAAACCACAGCCATACCCTAACCTGTACCCTAATCCCACTCCATTCCATAACCCTAGCCCTAAACCGAACCGTAATTTGACACTCACCAGAAGCTTTACCCTCACTCGTGTCCTCATTTTAACCAGTACATCAACACTAACCCATGCCTTCCAACGTAGGCTAACCCTAAACCGTTGCTGTACCCTAACCTGTACCTTAATCCCTCCCCATTCCCTAACCCTAACCGTAACCGAAACCCTAAACATGACCCTCTTCCGAGTCCTTACCCTCACCCGTGCCCTAATCTTAACCAGTACACCAACACTAACACGTGCCCTCACACAAATGCTAACCCTTAAGCATTGTCGTACCCTATCCTGTACCCTAATCCCTCTCCATTCTATATCCGTAACACTAACCCGAACCCTAGCCCTGACTCTAACCCGAAGCTTTATTCTCACCCGTGTCCTAATTTTAACCAGTACATCAACACTAACCCATGCCCTCCAACATAGACTAACCCTAATTCGTTACCGTACCCCAAGCTGTACCCTAATCCCTCCCCATTCCCTAACCCTAACCCTAACCCGAATCCTAAGCCTGACCCTCACACGAAGCCTTAGCCTCACCGGTGCCGTAATCTTAACCAGTACACCAACACTAACTCGTGCACTCACACGCACGCTAACCCTTAAGCGTTGTCGTACCCTAAACAGTACCCTAATCCCTCCCAATTACCTAACCCTAAACCTAAACCGAATCCTAACCCTGACCCTCACTCGAAGCCTTACCATCACCCTTGCACTAAATTTAACAAGTACACCAAAACTAATTCGTGCCCTCACACTTACGTTAACCCTTAAGCATTGTAGTTCCCGAAATTGTACCCTAATCCCTGCCTATTCACTAAACCTAACCCTAACCTGAATCCCAACCCTGACCTTCACCCAAAGCCTTATCTTCACCGGTGACCGAAACTTAATCAGTACACAAACAGTAACTAGTGTCCTCACACGATCGCTATCCCTTAAGCGTTGTCGTACCCTAAGTTGTACCCTAATTCCTCCCCAATCCCTAACCCTAAACCTCACCCAAACCCTAAACCTGACCCTCTTCCGAGGCCTTACCCTCACCCGTGCCGTAATCTTAACCAGCACACCAACACTAACTCGTGCCCTCACACGCACCCTAAACCTTAAGTGTTGTCGTACCCTGAACTGTACCCTAATCCCTCCCCATTCCCTAACCCTAACCCTAAACCGAATCCTAACCCTGACCCTCACCCGAAGCCTTACCCTCACCGGTGCCGTAATCTTAACCAGTAAACTAACACTAACTCGTGCCCTCACATGTACGCTAACCCTTAATCGTTGTCATACCCTTAACTGTACCCTAATCCCTCCAAATTCCCTAACCCTAACCCTAACCCGAATCCTAACACTGACCCTCGCCCGTAGCCTTACCCTCACCCGTGACCTTATATTAACCAGTACACCAACACTAAACAGTGCCCTCACACCTACGCTAACCCTAAACCACAGCCGTACCCAAAACTGTACCCTAATCCCTCTCCATTCCATAACCCTAACCCTAACCCGAATCCTAACGCTGCCACTCACCCAATTCTTTACCCTCACCCGTGTCCTAATTTTAACCAGTACATCAACACTAACCCATGCTCTCCAAAGTAGGTTAACCCTAAACCGTTACCATACCCTATCCTGTACCCTAATCGTTCCCCATTCCCTAAACCTATCCCTAACCCAATCCCTAATCCTGTCCCTCACCCGAAGCCTTACCCTCACCCGTGACCTAATTTAAACAGTACAACAACACTAACTCGTTCCCTCACACATACGCTAACCCTTAAGCAATGTCGTAACCTAAAGTGTACCCTAATACCTCCCCATTCCCTAACCCTAACCCTAACCCGAATCCTAACCCTGACCCTCACCCGAAGCCTTACAATCACCGGTGCAGTAATCTTAACCAGTACACCAACACTAACTCATGCCCTCACATGTACGCTAACCCTTAAGCGTTGTCGTACCCAAAACTGTACCCTAATCCCTACCCATTCCCTAACCCTAACCCTAACCCAAACCCTAAACCGGACCCTCTTCTGAGGCCTTACCCTCACCCGTGCCGTAATCTTAACCAGTACACCAACACTAACTTGTGCCCTCACACGTACGCTAACCCTTAAGTGTAGTCGTAAACTACACTGTACCCTAATCCCTCCCCATTCCCTAACACTAACCCTAAGCCGAAACCTATCCCTGACACTCATCCGAAGCTTTACCTTCATCCGTGACCTAATCTTAACAAGTACACCATCATTGAACCGTGCGCTCACATGTACGCTAACACTTAAGCCTTGTCAATCTCTAACCTGTACCCTAAACACTCTCCATTCCCTAACCCTAACCCTAACCTGAAGCCTAACTCTGACAGTCACCCGAAGCTTTACCCTCCCCCGTGTCCTAATTTTACCCAGTACATCAATACTAACCCATGACCTATAAACGTAGGCTAACCCTAAACCGTTGCCGCACGCTAACCTCTAGCCTAATCCCTCCCTATTCCCTAAACCTAACCCTAAACCAAACCGTAAAACTGACCCTCTTCCGAGGCCTTACACTCACCCTTGCCCTAATGTTAACCACTACACTAACACTAACTCGGGCCCTCACACATACGCTACCCCCTAAGCATTCTAGTTCCCTAAACTGTACCCTAATCCCTCCCCATTCCCTAAACCTAACCCTAACCCGAATCCTAACCCTGACCCTCACCCGAAACCTTACCCTCACCGGTGCCGTAATCTTAACCAGTACACCAACACTAACTCGTGCCCTCACATGTACGCTAACCCTAAGGCGTTGTCGTACCCTAAATTATACCCTAATCCCTCCGCATTCTCTAACCCAAACCCTAACCCGAATCCTACCACTGACCCTCACCCGAAACCTTACCCTCACCCGTGACCTAATATTAACCAGTACACCATCACTAAACCATGCCCTCACACGTACACTAACCCTAAACTGCAGCCGTACCATAACCTGTACCCTAATCCCTCTCTATTAAATAACACTAACCCTAACCCGAACCCTAACCCTGAACCTCACCCGAAGCCTTACCCTCACCCTAATCTTAACCAGTACAGCAACACTAACTCGTTCCCTCACACGTACACTAACCCTTAAGCATTGTCGTACCCTAAACTTTACCCTAATCCCTCCCCATTCCCTAACCCTAACCCTAACCCGAATCCTAACCCTGACCCTCACCCGAAGCCTTACCCTCAGCGGTGCCGTAATCTTAACGAGTACACCAACAATAAATCGTTCCCTCACACGTATGCTAACACTAAACCGTAGCCGTACCCTTAACTGTACCCTAACCCGTCTCCGTTCCCTAATCCTAACCCGATCCCTAACCCTAACCCTGACATTTACGCGAAGCTTTACACTCACCCGTGTCCTAATTGTAATGAGTACATCAACACTAACACATGCCCTCCAATGTAGGTTAACCCTAAACCGTTGCCATACCCTAAATTGTACCCTAATCCCTCCCCATTCCCTAAACCTAACCCTAACCCGAATCCTAACGCTGACCCTCACCCAAAGGCTTACCCTCACCCGTGACCTCATCTTAACCAGTACACCAACACTAAACCATTTCTTCACACGGACGCTAACCCTAAACCGCAGCCGTACCCTAACCTGTACCCTAATCCCTCTCCATTCCATATCCCTAACCCTAACCCGAACCCTAACCCTGATTCTCACTCGAAGCTTTACTCTCACCCGTGTCCTAATTTTAACCAGTACTTCAACACTAACCCATGCCCTCCAACATAGGCTAACCCTAAACCGTTGCCGAACCCCAAGCTGTACCCTAATCCATCCCAATTCCCTAACCCTAACCCTACCCTGAATCCTAAGCCTGACCCACACCCGAAATCTTACCCTCACCGCTGCCGTAATCTTAACCAGTACACCAACAGTAACTCGTGCCCTCCCACGTACGCTAACACATAAGCGTTGTCGTACCCTGAACTGTACCCTAATCCCTCCCAATTCCCAAACCCTCACCCTAACCCTAACCCAAACCCTAACCCTGACACTCATCCGAAGCTTTACACTCACCCGTGTCCTAATTTTAACCAGTACATCAACACTAACCCAGACCCTCCAACGTAGGCTAACCCTAAACCATTGCCATACCCTAACCTGAACCCTAATCCCTCCCCATTCCCTAACCCTAACCCTAACCCAAACCCTATACCTGACCCTCTTCCTAGTCCTTACCCTCACCCGCGCCCTAATCTTAACAAGTACACCAACACTAACTTGTGCCCTCACACGTACCCTAAACCTTAAGCATTTTCGGACCATAAACTGTACCCTAATCCCTCCCCATTTCCTAACTCTAACCCTAACCCGAATCGTAACCCTGACCCTCACCAAAAGCCTTACCCTCACCGGTGCCGTAATCTGAACCAGTATCCCAACACTAACTTGTGCCCTCACATGTACGCTAACCCTTAATCGTTGTCATACCCTAAACTGTACCCTAATCCCTCCCCATTCCCTAACCCTAACCCTAACCCGAATCCTAAACTTAACCCTCACCCGAAGCCTTACCCTCACCCGTGACCTAATCTTAACCAGTACACCAACACTAAACCATGCCCTCACACGTACGCTAAACCTAAACCACAGCCATACCCTAACCTGTACCCTAATCCCACTCCATTCCATAACCCTAGCCCTAACCCGAACCCTAGTTTGACACTCACCAGAAGGTTTACCCTCACCCGTGTCCTAATTTAACCAGTACATCAACACTAACCCATGCCCTCCAACGTAGGCTAACCCTAAACCGTTGCCATACCCTAATCTGTACCCTAATCCCTCCCCATTCCCTAACCCTAACCCTAACCCAAACCCTAAACCTGACCCTCTTCCGAGTCCTTACCCTCACCCGTGCCCGAATCTTAACCAGTACACCAACACTAACTCGTGCCCTCACACATATGCTAACCCTTAAGCATTGACGTACCCTATCCTGTACCCTAATCCCTCTCCATTCTATATCCGTAACCCTAACCCGAACCCTAGCCCTGACTCTAACCCAAAGCTTTATTCTCACCCGTGTCCTAATTTTAACCAGTACATCAACACTAACCCATGCCCTCCAACATAGACTAACCCTAATCCGTTGCCGTACCCCAAGCTGTACCCTAATCCCTCCCCATTCCCTAACCCTAACCCTAACCCGAATCCTAAGCCTGACCCTCACACGAAGCCTTAGCCTCACCGGTGCCGTAATCTTAACCAGTACACCAACAGTAACTCGTGCACTCACACGCACGCTAACCCTTAAGCGTTGTCGTACCCTAAACAGTACCCTAATCCCTCCCAATTACCTAACCCTAAACCTAAACCGAATCTTAACCCTGACCCTCACTCGAAGCCTTACCATCACCCTTGCCCTCATTTTAACAAGTACACCAAAACTAATTCGTGCTCTCACACTTACGTTAACCCTTAAGCGTTGTAGTTCCCGAAACTGTACCCTAATCCCTGCCTATTCCCTAAACCTAACCCTAACCTGAATCCTAACCCTGACCCTCACCCAAAGCCTTACCCTCACCGGTGACCGAAACTTAATCAGTACACAAACAGTAACTAGTGTCCTCACACGGTCGCTATCCCTTAAGCGTTGTCGTACCCTAAGTTGTACCCTAATTCCTCCCCAATCCCTAACCCTAACCCTCATCCAAACCCTAAACCTGACCCTCTACCGAGGCCTTACCCTCACCCGTGCCGTAATCTTAACCAGCACACCAACACTAACTCGTGCCCTCACACGCACCCTAAACCTTAAGCGTTGTCGTACCCTAAACTGTACCCTAACCCCTCCCCATTCCCTAACCCTAACCCTAAACCGAATCCTAACCCTAACCCTCACCCGAAGCCTTACCCTCACCGGTGCCGTAATCTTAACCAGTAAACTAACACTAACTCATGCACTCACATGTACGCTAACCCTTAATCGTTGTCATACCCTAAACTGTACCCTAATCCCTCCCCATTCCCTAACCCTAACCCTAACCCGAATCCTAAACTTAACCCTCACCCGAAGCCTTACCCTCACTCGTGACCTAATCTTAACCAGTACACCAACACTAAACCATGCCCTCACACGTATGCTAAACCTAAACCACAGCCATACCCTAACCTGTACCCTAATCCCACTCCATTCCATAACCCTAGCCCTAACCCGAACCCTAATTTGACACTCACCAGAAGCTTTACCTTCACCCGTGTCCTAATTTTAACCAGTACATCAACACTAACCCATGCCCTCCAACGTAGGCTAACCCTAAACCGTTGCTGTACCCTAATCTGTACCCTAATCCCTCCCCATTCCCTAACCCTAACCCTAACCCAAACCCTAAACCTGACCCTCTTCCGAGTCCTTACCCTCACCCGTGCCCTAATCTTAACCAGTACACCAACACTAACTCGTGCCCTCACACATATGCTAACCCTTAAGCATTGTCATACCCTATCCTGTACCCTAATCCCTCTCCATTCTATATCCGTAACCCTAACCCGAACCCTAGCCCTGACTCTAACCCAAAGCTTTATTCTCACCCGTGTCCTAATTTTAACCAGTACATCAACACTAACCCATGCCCTCCAACATAGACTAACCCTAATCCGTTGCCGTACCCCAAGCTGTACCCTAATCCCTCCCCATTCCCTAACCCTAACCCTAACCCGAATCCTAAGCCTGACCCTCACACGAAGCCTTAGCCTCACCGGTGCCGTAATCTTAACGAGTACACCAACAGTAACTCGTGCACTCACACGCACGCTAACCCTTAAGCGTTGTCGTACCCTAAACAGTACCCTAATCCCTCCCAATTACCTAACCCTAAACCTAAACTGAATCCTAACCCTGACCCTCACTCGAAGCCTTACCATCACCCTTGCCCTAATTTTAACAAGTACACCAAAACTAATTCGTGCCCTCACACTTACGTTAACCCTTAAGCGTTGTAGTTCCCGAAACTGTACCCTAATCCCTGCCTATTCCCTAAACCTAACCCTAACCTGAATCCCAACCCTGACCCTCACCCAAAGCCTTACCCTCACCGGTGACCGAATCTTAATCAGTACACAAACAGTAACTAGTGTCCTCACACGATCGCTATCCCTTAAGCGCTGTCGTACCCTAAGTTGTACCCTAATTCCTCCCCAATCCCTAACACTAACCCTCACCCAAACCCTAAACCTGACCCTCTTCCGAGGCCTTACCCTCACCCGTGCCGTAATCTTAACCAGTATACTAACACTAACTCGTGCCCTCACACGCACCCTAAACCTTAAGCGTTGTCGTACTCTAAACTGTACCCTAATCCCTCCCCATTCCCTAACCCTAACCCTAAACCGAATCCTAACCCTGACCCTCACCCGAAGCCTTACCCTCACCGGTGCCGTAATCTGAACCAGTAAACTAACACTAACTCGTGCCCTCACATGTACACTAACCCTTAATCGTTGTCATACCCTTAACTGTACCCTAATCCCTCCAAATTCCCTAACCCTAACCCTAACCCGAATCCTAACACTAACCCTCGCCCGTAGACTTACCCTCACCCGTGACCTTATATTAACCAGTACACCAACACTAAACAGTGCCCGCACAGCTACGCTAACCCTAAACCACAGCCGTACCCTAAACTGTACCCTAATCCCTCTCCATTCCATAACCCTAACCCTAACCCGAATCCTAACGCTGACACTCACCCAATTCTTTACCCTCACCCGTGTCCTAATTTTAACCAGTACATCAACACTAACCCATGCTCTCCAAAGTAGGTTAACCCTAAACCGTTACCATACCCTATCCTGTACCCTTATCGTTCCCCATTCCCTAACCCTAACCCTAACCCAATCCCTAATCCTGTCCCTCACCCGAAGCCTTACCCTCACCCGTGACCTAATTTAAACAGTACACCAACACTAACTCGTTCCCTCACACAAACGCTAACCCTTAAGCAATGTCGTAACCTAAACTGTACCCTAATGCCTCCCCATTCTCTAACCCTAACCCTAACCCGAATCCTACCACTGACCCTCACCCGAAGCCTTACCCTCACCCGTGACCTAATATTAACTAGTACACCAACACTAAACCATGCCCTCACACGTACACTAACCCTAAACTGCAGCCGTACCATAACCTGTACCCTAATCCCTCTCTATTAAATAACACTAACCCTAACCCGAACCCTAACCCTGAACCTCACCCGAAGCCTTACCCTAACCCGTGGCCTAATCTTAACCAGTACAGCAACACTAACTCGTTCCCTCACACGTACACTAACCCTTAAGCATTGTCGTACCCTAAACTTTACCCTAATCCCTCCCCATTCCCTAACCCTAACCCTAACCCGAGTTCTAACCCTGACCCACACCCAAAGCCTTACCCTCAGCGGTGCCGTAATCTTAACGAGTACACCAACAATAAATTGTTCCCTCACACGTATGCTAACACTAAACCGTAGCCGTACCCTTAACTGTACCCTAACCCGTCTCCGTTCCCTAATCCTAACCCGATCCCTAACCCTAACACTGACATTTACCCGAAGCTTTACACTCACCCGTGTCCTAATTGTAACGAGTACATCGACACTAACACATGCCCTCCAATGTAGGCTAACCCTAAACCGTTGCCATACCCTAAATTGTACCCTAATCCCTCCCCATTCCCTAACCCTAACCCTAACTGGAATCCTAACGCTGACCCTCACCCAAAGGCTTACCCTCACCCGTGACCTAATCTTAACCAGTACACCAACACTAAACCATTTCTTCACACGGATGCTAACCCTAAACCGCAGCCGTACCCTAAACTGTACCCTAATCCCTCTCCATTCCATATCCCTAACCCTAACCCGAACCCTTACCCTGATTCTCATTCGAAGCTTTACTCTCACCCGTGTCCTAATTTTAACCAGTACTTCAACACTAACCCATGCCCTCCAACATAGGCTAACCCTAAACCGTTGCCGAGCCCCAAGCTGTACCCTAATCCTTCCCAATTCCCTAACCCTAACCCTACCCTGAATCCTAACCCTACCCACACCCGAAGTCTTACCCTCACCGCTGCCGTAATCTTAACCAATACACCAACAGTAACTCGTGCCCTCCCACGTACGCTAACACATAAGCGTTGTCGTACCCTGAACTGTACCCTAATCCCTCCCAATTCACTAACCCTCACCCTAACCCTAACCCAAACCCTAAACCTGACACTCATCCGAAGCTTTACACTCACCCGTGTCCTAATTTTAACCAGTACATCAACACTAACCCAGACCCTCCAACGTAGGCTAACCCTAAACCATTGCCATACCCTAACCTGAACCCTAATCCCTCCCCATTCCCTAACCCTAACCCTAACCCAAACCCTATACCTGACCCTCTTCCTAGTCCTTACCCTCACCCGCGCCCTAATCTTAACAAGTACACCAACACTAACTTGTGCCCTCACACGTACCCTAAACCTTAAGCATTTTCGGACCATAAACTATACCCTAACCCCTCCCCATTTCATAACTCTAACCCTAACCCGAATCGTAACCCTGACCCTCACCAAAAGCCTTACCCTTACCGGTGCCGTAATCTTAACCAGTACCCAAACACTAACTTGTGCCCTCACATGTATGCTAGCCCTTAATCGTTGTCATACCCTAAACTGTACCCTAATCTCTCCCCATTCCCTAACCCTAACCCTAACCCGAATCCTAAACTTAACCCTCACCCGAAGCCGTACCCTCACCCGTGACCTAATCTTAACCAGTACACCAACACTAAACCATGCCCTCACATGTACGCTAAACCTAAACCACAGCCATACCCTAACCTGTACCCTAATCCCTCCCCATTCCCTAACCCTAACCCTAACCCAAACCCTAAACCTGACCCTCTTCCGAGTCCTTACCCTCACCCGTGCCCTAATCTTAACCAGTACACCAACACTAACTCGTGCCCTCACACATATGCTAACCCTTAAGCATTGTCGTACCCTATCCTGTACCCTAATCCCTCTCCATTCTATATCCGTAACCCTAACCCCAACCCTAGCCCTGACTCTAACCCAAAGCTTTATTCTCACCCGTGTCCTAATTTTAACCAGTACATCAACACTAACCCATGCCCTCCAACATAGACTAACCCTAATCCGTTGCCGTACCCCAAGCTGTACCCTAATCGCTCCCCATTCCCTAACCCTAACCCTAACCCGAATCCTAAGCCTGACCCTCACAAGAAGCCTTAGCCTCACCGGTGCCGTAATCTTAACCAGTACACCAACAGTAACTCGTGCACTCACACGCACGCTAACCCTTAAGCGTTGTCGTACCTTAAACAGTACCCTAATCCCTCCCAATTACCTAACCCTAACCCTAAACCGAATCCTAACACTGACCCTCACTCGAAGCCTTACCATCACCCTTGCCCTAATTTTAACAAGTACACCAAAACTGATTCGTGCCCTCACTCCTACGTTAACCCTTAAGCGTTGTAGTTCCCGAAACTGTACCCTAATCCCTGCCTATTCCCTAAACCTAACCCTAACCTGAATCCTAACCCTGACCCTCACCCAAAGCCTGACCCTCACCGGTGACCGAATCTTAATCAGTACACAAACAGTAACTAGTGTCCTCACACGATCGCTATCCCTTAAGCGTTGTCGTACCCTAAGTTGTACCCTAATTCCTCCCCAATCCCTAACCCTAACCCTCACCCAAACCCTAAACCTGACCCTCTTCCGAGGCCTTACCCTCACCCGTGCCGTAATCTTAACCAGTACACCAACACTAACTCGTGCCCTCACACGCACCCTAAACCTTAAGTGTTGTCGTACCCTAAACTGTACCCTAAACCCTCCCCATTCCCTAACCCTAACCCTAAACCGAATCCTAACCCTGACCCTCACCCGAAGCCTTACCCTAACCGGTGCCGTAATCTTAACCAGTAAACTAACACTAACTCGTGCCCTCACATGTACGCTAACCCTTAATCGTTGTCATACCCTTAACTGTACCCTAATCCCTCCAAATTCCCTAACCCTAACCCTAACCCGAATCCTAACACTGACCCTCGCCCGTAGCCTTACCCTCACCCGTGACCTTATATTAACCAGTACACCAACACTAAACAGTGCCCTCACACCTACGCTAACCCTAAACCACAGCCGTACCCTAAACTGTACCCTAATCCCTCCCCATTCCCTAACCATAACCCTAACCCGAATCCTAAACTTAACCCTCACCCGAAGCCTTACCCTCACCCGTGACCTAATCTTAACCAGTACACCAACACTAAACCATGCCCTCACACGTACGATAAACCTACACCACAGCCATACCCTAACCTGTACCCTAATCCCACTCTATTCCATAACCCTAGCCCTAAACCGAACCCTAATTTGGCACTCACCAGAAGCTTTACCCTCACCCGTGTCCTAATTTTACCCAGTACATCAACACTAACCCATGACCTATAAACGTAGTCTAACCCTAAACCGTTGCCGTACGCTAACCTCTAGCCTAATCCCTCCCCATTCCCTAAACCTAACCCTAAACCAAACCCTAAAACTGACCCTCTTCCGAGGCCTTACACTCACCCGTGCCCTAATGTTAACCACTACACTAACACTAACTCGGGCCCTCACACATACGCTACCCCCTAAGCATTCTCGTTCCCTAAACTGTACCCTAATCCCTCCCCATTCCCTAACCCTAACCCTAACCCGAATCCTAACCCTGACCCTCACCCGAAACCTTACCCTCACCGGTGCCGTAATCTTAACCAGTACACCAACACTAACTCGTGCCCTCACATGTACACTAACCCTTAGGCGTTGTCGTACCCTAAATTGTACCCTAATCCCTCCGCATTCTCTAACCCTAACCCTAACCCGAATCCTACCACTGACCCTCACCCGAAGCCTTACCCTCACCCGTGACCTAATATTAACCAGTACACCAACACTAAACCATGCCCTCACACGTACACTAACCCTAAACTGCAGCCGTACCATAACCTGTACCCTAATCCCTCTCTATTAAATAACACTAACCCTAACCCGAACCCTAACCCTGAACCTCACCCGAAGCCTTACCCTCACCCGTGCCCTAATCTTAACCAGTACAGCAACACTAACTCGTTCCCTCACACGTACACTAACCCTTAAGCATTGTCGTACCCTAAACTTTACCCTAATCCCTCCCCATTCCCTAACCCTAACCCTAACCCGAATCCTAACCCTGACCCTCACCCGAAGCCTTACCCTCAGCGGTGCCGTAATCTTAACGAGTACACCAACAATAAATCGTTCCCTCACACGTATGCTAACACTAAACCGTAGCCGTACCCTTAACTGTACCCTAACCCGTCTCCGTTCCCTAATCCTAACCCGATCCCTAACCCTAACCCTGACATTTACCCGAAGCTTTACACTCACCCGTGTCCTAATTGTAACGAGTCCATCAACACTAACACATGCCCTCCAATGTAGGCTAACCCTAAACCGTTGCCCTACCCTAAATTGTACCCTAATCCCTCCCCATTCCCTAACCCTAACCCTAACCGGAATCCTAACGCTGACCCTCACCCAAAGGCTTACCCTCACCCGTGACCTCATCTTAACCAGTACACCAACACTAAACCATTTCTTCACATGGACGCTAACCTTAAACCGCAGCCGTACCCTAACCTGTACCCTAATCCCTCTCCATTCCATATCCCTAACCCTAACCCGAACCCTAACCCTGATTCTCACTCGAAGCTTTACTCTCACCCGTGTCCTAATTTTAACCAGTACTTCAACACTAACCCATGCCCTCCAACATAGGCTAACCCTAAACCGTTGCCGAGCCCCAAGCTGTACCCTAATCCTTCCCAATTCCCTAACCCTAACCCTACCCTGAATCCTAACCCTGACCCACACCCGAAGTCTTACCCTCACCGCTGCCATAATCTTAACCAATACACCAACAGTAACTCGTGCCCTCCCACGTACGCTAACACATAAGCGTTGTCGTACCCTGAACTGTACCCTAATCCCTCCCAATTCCCAAACCCTCACCCTAACCCTAACCCAAACCCTAACCCTGACACTCATCCGAAGCTTTACACTCACCCGTGTCCTAATTTTAACCAGTACATCAACACTAACCCAGACCCTCCAATGTAGGCTAACCCTAAACCATTGCCATACCCTAACCTGAACCCTAATCCCTCCCCATTCCCTAACCCTAACCCTAACCCAAACCCTATACCTGACGCTCTTCCTAGGCCTTACCCTCACCCGTGCCCTAATCTTAACCAGTACACCAACACAAACTCGTGCCCTCACACGTACCCTAAACCTTAAGCATTATCGGACCATAAACTGTACCCTAATCCCTCCCCATTCCCTAATTCTAACCTTAACCCGAATCGTAACCCTGACCCTCACCCGAAGCCTTACCCTCACCGGTGCCGTAATCTTATCCAGTACCCCAAGAATAACTTGTGCCCTCACATGTACGCTAACCCTTAATCGTTGTCATACCCTATACTGTACCCTAATCCCTCCCCATTCCCTAACCCTAACCCTAACCCGAATCCTAAACTTAACCCTCACCCGAAGCCTTACCCTCACCCGTGACCTAATCTTAACTAATACACCAACACTAAACCATGCCCTCACAAGTACGCTAAACCTAAACCACAGCCATACCCTAACCTGTACCCTAATCCCACTCCATTCCATAACCCTAGCCCTAACCCGAACCCTAATTTGACACTCACCAGAAGCTTTACCCTCACCCGTGTCCTCATTTTAACCAGTACATCAACACTAACCCATGCCCTCCAACGTAGGCTAACCCTAAACCGTTGCCGTACCCTAACCTGTACCCTAATCCCTCCCCATTCCCTAACCCTAACCCTAACCCAAACCCTAAACCTGACCCACTTCCGAGGCCTTACCCTCACCCGTGCCGTAATCTTAACCATTACACCAACTCTAACTCGTGCCCTCTCACGTACGCTAACCCTTAAATGTAGTCGTAACCTACATTGTACCCTAATCCCTCCCCATTCCCTAACACTAACCCTAGCCCGAAACCTATCCCTGACACTCATCCGAAGCTCTACATTCACCCGTGACCTAATCTTAACAAGTACACCAACATTAAACCGTGCGCTCACATGTACGCTAACACTTAAGCGTTGTCGAACTCTAACCTGTACCCTGAACCCTCTCCATTCCCTAACCCTAACCCTAACCTGAAGCCTAACTCTGACAGTCACCCGAAGCTTTACCCTCCCCCGTGTCCTAATTTTACCCAGTACATTAACTCTAACCCATGACCTATAAACGTAGGCTAACCCTAAACCGTTGCCGTATGCTAACCTCTAGCCTAATCCCTCCCCATTCCCTAAACCTAACCCTAAACCAAACCCTAAAACTGACCGTGTTCCGAGGCCTTACACTCACCCGTGCCCTAATGTTAACCACTAAACTAACACTAACTCGGGCCCTCACACATACGCTACGCCCTAAGCATTCTCGTTCCCTAAACTGTACCCTAATCCCTCCCCATTCCCTAACCCTAACCCTAACCCGAATCCTAACCCTGACCCTCACCCGAAACCTTACCCTCACCGGTGCCGTAATCTTAACCAGTACACCAACACTAACTCGTGCCCTCACATGTACACTAACCCTTAGGCGTTGTCGTACCCTAAATTGTACCCTAATCCCTCCGCATTCTCTAACCCTAACCCTAACCCGAATCCTACCACTGACCCTCACCCGAAGCCTTACCCTCACCCGTGACCTAATATTAACCAGTACACCAACACTAAACCATGCCCTCACACGTACACTAACCCTAAACTGCAGCCGTACCATAACCTGTACCCTAATCCCTCTCTATTAAATAACACTAACCCTAACCCGAACACTAACCCTGAACCTCACCCGAAGCCTTACCCTCACCCGTGCCCTAATCTTAACCAGTACAGCAACACTAACTTGTTACCTCACACGTACACTAACCCTTAAGCATTGTCGTACCCTAAACTTTACCCTAATCCCTCCCCATTCCCTAACCCTAACCCTAACCCGAATCCTAACCCTGACCCTCACCCGAAGCCTTACCCTCAGCGGTGCCGTAATCTTAACGAGTACACCAACAATAAATCGTTCCCTCACACGTATGCTAACACTAAACCGTAGCCGTACCCTTAACTGTACCCTAACCCGTCTCCGTTCCCTAATCCTAACCCGATCCCTAACCCTAACACTGACATTTACCCGAAGCTTTACACTCACCCGTGTCCTAATTGTAACGAGTACATCGACACTAACACATGCCCTCCAATGTAGGCTAACCCTAAACCGTTGCCATACCCTAAATTGTACCCTAATCCCTCCCCATTCCCTAACCCTAACCCTAACCGGAATCCTAACGCTGACCCTCACCCAAAGGCTTACCCTCACCCGTGACCTCATCTTAACCAGTACACCAACACTAAACCATTTCTTCACACGGATGCTAACCCTAAACCGCAGCCGTACCCTAACCTGTACCCTAATCCCTCTCCATTCCATATCCCTAACCCTAACCCGAACCCTTACCCTGATTCTCACTCGAAGCTTTACTCTCACCCGTGTCCTAATTTTAACCAGTACTTCAACACTAACCCATGCCCTCCAACATAGGCTAACCCTAAACCGTTGCCGAGCCCCAAGCTGTACCCTAATCCTTCCCAATTCCCTAACCCTAACCCTACCCTGAATCCTAACCCTGACCCACACCCGAAGTCTTACCCTCACCGCTGCCGTAATCTTAACCAATACACCAACAGTAACTCGTGCCCTCCCACGTACGCTAACACATAAGCGTTGTCGTACCCTGAACTGTACCCTAATCCCTCCCAATTCACTAACCCTCACCCTAACCCTAACCCAAACCCTAACCCTGACACTCATCCGAAGCTTTACACTCACCCGTGTCCTAATTTTAACCAGTACATCAACGCTAACCCAGACCCTCCAACGTAGGCTAACCCTAAACCATTGCCATACCCTAACCTGAACCCTAATCCCTCCCCATTCCCTAACCCTAACCCTAACCCAAACCCTATACCTGACCCTCTTCCTAGTCCTTACCCTCACCTGCGCCCTAATCTTAACAAGTACACCAACACTAACTTGTGCCCTCACACGTACCCTAAACCTTAAGCATTTTCGGACCATAAACTATACCCTAATCCCTCCCCATTTCCTAACTCTAACCCTAACCCGAATCGTAACCCTGACCCTCACCAAAAGCCTTACCCTTACCGGTGCCGTAATCTTAAACAGTACCCCAACACTAACTTGTGCCCTCACATGTATGCTAACCCTTAATCGTTGTCATACCCTAAACTGTACCCTAATCCCTCCCCATTCCCTAACCCTAACCCTAACCCGAATCCTAAACTTAACCCTCACCCGAAGCCTTACCCTCACCCGTGACCTAATCTTAATCAGTACACCAACACTAAACCATGCCCTCACATGTACGCTAAACCTAAACCACAGCCATACCCTAACCTGTACCCTAATCCCACTCCATTCCATAACCCTAGCCCTAAACCGAACCCTAATTTGACACTCACCAGAAGCTTTACCCTCACCCGTGTCCTAATTTTAACCAGTACATCAACACTAACCCATGCCCTCCAACGTAGGCTAACCCTAAACCGTTGCTGTACCCTAACCTGTACCCTAATCCCTCCCCATTCCCTAACCCTAACCCTAACCCAAACCCTAAACCTGACCATCTTCCGAGTCCTTACCCTCACCCGTGCCCTAATCTTAACCAGTACACCAACACTAACTCGTGCCCTCACACATATGCTAACCCTTAAGCATTGTCGTACCCTATCCTGTACCCTAATCCCTCTCCATTCTATATCCGTAACCCTAACCCCAACCCTAGCCCTGACTCTAACCCAAAGCTTTATTCTCACCCGTGTCCTAATTTTAACCAGTACATCAACACTAACCCATGCCCTCCAACATAGACTAACCCTAATCCGTTGCCGTACCCCAAGCTGTACCCTAATCGCTCCCCATTCCCTAACCCTAACCCTAACCCGAATCCTAAGCCTGACCCTCACACGAAGCCTTAGCCTCACCGGTGCCGTAATCTTAACCAGTACACCAACAGTAACTCGTGCACTCATACGCACGCTAACCCTTAAGCGTTGTCGTACCTTAAACAGTACCCTAATCCCTCCCAATTACCTAACCCTAACCCTAAACCGAATCCTAACCCTGACCCTCACTCGAAGCCTTACCATCACCCTTGCCCTAATTTTAACAAGTACACCAAAACTAATTCGTGCCCTCACTCCTACGTTAACCCTTAAGCGTTGTAGTTCCCGAAACTGTACCCTAATCCCTGCCTATTCCCTAAACCTAACCCTAACCTGAATCCTAACCCTGACCCTCACCCAAAGCCTGACCCTCACCGGTGACCGAATCTTAATCAGTACACAAACAGTAACTAGTGTCCTCACACGATCGCTATCCCTTAAGCGTTGTCGTACCCTAAGTTGTACCCTAATTCCTCCCCAATCCCTAACCCTAACCCTCACCCAAACCCTAAACCTGACCCTCTTCCGAGGCCTTACCCTCACCCGTGCCGTAATCTTAACCAGTACACCAACACTAACTCGTGCCCTCACACGCACCCTAAACCTTAAGCGTTGTCGTACCCTAAACTGTACCCTAATCCCTCCCCATTCCCTAACCCTAACCCTAAACCGAATCCTAACCCTGACCCTCACCCGAAGCCTTACCCTAACCGGTGCTGTAATCTTAACCAGTAAACTAACACTAACTCGTGCCCTCACATGTACGCTAACCCTTAATCGTTGTCATACCCTTAACTGTACCCTAATCCCTCCAAATTCCCTAACCCTAACCCTAACCTGAATCCTAACACTGACCCTCGCCCGTAGCCTTACCCTCACCCGTGACCTTATATTAACCAGTACACCAACACTAAACAGTGCCCTCACACCTACGCTAACCCTAAACCACAGCCGTACCCTAAACTGTACCCTAATCCCTCCCCATTCCCTAACACTAACCCTAACCCGAATCCTAAACTTAACCCTCACCCGAAGCCTTACCCTCACCCGTGACCTAATCTTAACCAGTACACCAACACTAAACCATGCCCTCACACGTACGATAAACCTACACCACAGCCATACCCTAACCTGTACCCTAATCCCACTCCATTCCATAACCCTAGCCCTAAACCGAACCCTAATTTGACACTCACCAGAAGCTTTACCCTCACCCGTGTCCTAATTTTACCCAGTACATCAACACTAACCCATGACCTATAAACGTAGGCTAACCCTAAACCGTTGCCGTACGCTAACCTCTAGCCTAATCCCTCCCCATTCCCTAAACCTAACCCTAAACCAAACCCTAAAACTGACCCTCTTCCGAGGCCTTACACTCACCCGTGCCCTAATGTTAACCACTACACTAACACTAACTCGGGCCCTCACACATACGCTACCCCCTAAGCATTCTAGTTCCCTAAACTGTACCCTAATCCCTCCCCATTCCCTAACCCTAACCCTAACCCGAATCCTAACCCTGACCCTCACCCGAAACCTTACCCTCACCCGTGCCCTAATCTTAACCAGTACAGCAACACTAACTCGTTCCCTCACACGTACACTAACCCTTAAGCATTGTCGTACCCTAAACTTTACCCTAATCCCTCCCCATTCCCTAACCCTAACCCTAACCCGAATCCTAACCCTGACCCTCACCCGAAGCCTTACCCTCAGCGGTGCCGTAATCTTAACGAGTACACCAACAATAAATCGTTCCCTCAAACGTATGCTAACACTAAACCGTAGCCGTACCCTTAACTGTACCCTAACCCGTCTCCGTTCCCTAATCCTAACCCGATCCCTAACCCTAACCCTGACATTTACCCGAAGCTTTACACTCACCCGTGTCCTAATTGTAACGAGTACATCAACATTAACACATGCCCTCCAATGTAGGCTAACCCTGAACCGTTGCCATACCCTAAATTGTACCTTAATCCCTCCCCATTCCCTAACCCTAACCCTAACCGGAATCCTAACGCTGACCCTCACCCAAAGGCTTACCCTCACCCGTGACCTCATCTTAACCAGTACACCAACACTAAACCATTTCTTCACACGGACGCTAACCTTAAACCGCAGCCGTACCCTAACCTGTACCCTAATCCCTCTCCATTCCATATCCCTAACCCTAACCCGAACCCTAACCCTGATTCTCACTCGAAGCTTTACTCTCACCCGTGTCCTAATTTTAACCAGTACTTCAACACTAACCCATGCCCTCCAACATGGGCTAACCCTAAACCGTTGCCGAGCCCCAAGCTGTACCCTAATCCTTCCCAATTCCCTAACCCTAACCCTACCCTGAATCCTAACCCTGACCCACACCCGAAGTCTTACCCTCACCGCTGCCGTAATCTTAACCAATACACCAACAGTAACTCGTGCCCTCCCATGTACGCTAACACATAAGCGTTGTCGTACCCTGAACTGTACCCTAATCCCTCCCAATTCCCAAACCCTCAACCTAACCCTAACCCAAACCCTAACCCTGACACTCATCCGAAGCTTTACACTCACCCGTGTCCTAATTTTAACCAGTACATCAACACTAACCCAGACCCTCCAATGTAGGCTAACCCTAAACCATTGCCATACCCTAACCTGAACCCTAATCCCTCCCCATTCCCTAACCCTAACCCTAACCCAAACCCTATACCTGACGCTCTTCCTAGGCCTTACCCTCACCCGTGCCCTAATCTTAACCAGTACACCAACACAAACTCGTGCCCTCACACGTACCCTAAACCTTAAGCATTATCGGACCATAAACTGTACCCTAATCCCTCCCCATTCCCTAATTCTAACCTTAACCCGAATCGTAACCCTGACCCTCACCCGAAGCCTTACCCTCACCGGTGCCGTAATCTTATCCAGTACCCCAACACTAACTTGTGCCCTCACATGTACGCTAACCCTTAATCGTTGTCATACCCTATACTGTACCCTAATCCCTCCCCATTCCCTAACCCTAACCCTAACCCGAATCCTAAACTTAACCCTCACCCGAAGCCTTACCCTCACCCGTGACCTAATCTTAACCAATACACCAACACTAAACCATGCCCTCACACGTACGCTAAACCTAAACCACAGCCATACCCTAACCTGTACCCTAATCCCACTCCATTCCATAACTCTACCCCTAACCCGAACCCTAATTTGACACTCACCAGAAGCTTTACCCTCACCCGTGTCCTCATTTTAACCAGTACATCAACACTAACCCATGCCCTCCAACGTAGGCTAACCCTAAACCGTTGCCGTACCCTAACCTGTACCCTAATCCCTCCCCATTCCCTAACCCTAACCCTAACCCAAACCCTAAACCTGACCCACTTCCGAGGCCTTACCCTCACCCGTGCCGTAATCTTAACCATTACACCAACTCTAACTCGTGCCCTCTCACGTACGCTAACCCTTAAATGTAGTCGTAACCTACATTGTACCCTAATCCCTCCCCATTCCCTAACACTAACCCTAGCCCGAAACCTATCCCTGACACTCATCCGAAGCTGTACCTTCACCCGTGACCTAATCTTAACAAGTACACCAACATTAAGCCGTGCGCTCACATGTACGCTAACACTTAAGCGTTGTCGAACTCTAACCTGTACCCTGAACCCTCTCCATTCCCTAACCCTAACCCTAACCTGAAGCCTAACTCTGACAGTCACCCGAAGCTTTACCCTCCCCCGTGTCCTAATTTTACCTAGTACATCAACTCTAACCCATGACCTATAAACGTAGGCTAACCCTAAACCGTTGCCGTATGCTAACCTCTAGCGTAATCCCTCCCCATTCCCTAAACCTAACCCTAAACCAAACCCTAAAACTGACCGTGTTCCGAGGCCTTACACTCACCCGTGCCCTAATGTTAACCACTAAACTAACACTAACTCGGGCCCTCACACATACGCTACGCCCTAAGCATTCTCGTTCCCTAAACTGTACCTTAATCCCTCCCCATTCCCTAACCCTAACCCTAACCCGAATCCTAACCCTGACCCTCACCCGAAACCTTACCCTCACCGGTGCCGTAATCTTAACCAGTACACCAACACTAACTCGTGCCCTCACATGTACGCTAACACTTAGGCGTTGTCGTACCCTAAATTGTACCCTAATCCCTCCCCATTCTCTAACACAAACCCTAACCCGAATCCTACCACTGACCCTCACCCGAAGCCTTACCCTCACCCGTGACCTAATATTAACCAGTACAGCAACACTAAACCATGCCCTCACACGTACACTAACCCTAAACTGCAGCCGTACCATAACCTGTACCCTAATCCCTCTCTATTAAATAACACTAACCCTAACCCGAACCCTAACCCTGAACCTCACCCGAAGCCTTACCCTCACCCGTGCCCTAGTCTTAACCAGTACAGCAACACTAACTCGTTCCCTCACACGTACACTAACCCTTAAGCATTGTCGTACCCTAAACTTTACCCTAATCCCTCCCCATTCCCTAACCCTAACCCTAACCCGAATCCTAACCCTGACCCTCACCCGAAGCCTTACCCTCAGCGGTGCCGTAACCTTAACCAGTACACCAACAATAAATCGTTCCCTCACACGTATGCTAACACTAAACCGTAGCCGTACCCTTAACTGTACCCTAACCTGTCTCCGTTCCCTAATCCTAACCCGATCCCTAACCCTAACGCTGACATTTACCCGAAGCTTTACACTCACCCGTGTCCTAATTGTAACGAGTACATCAACACTAACACATGCCCTCCAATGTAGGCTAACCCTAAACCGTTGCCATACCCTAAATTGTACCCTAATCACTCCCCATTCCCTAACCCTAACCCTAACCGGAATCCTAACGCTGACCCTCACCCAAAGGATTACCCTCACCCGTGACCTCATCTTAACCAGTACACCAACAATAAACCATTTCTTCACACGGACGCTAACCCTAAACCGCAGCCATACCCTAACCTGTACCCTAATCCCTCTCCATTCCACATCCCTAACCCTAACCCGAACCCTAACCCTGATTCTCACTCGAAGCTTTACTCTCACCCCTGTCGTAATTTTAACCAGTACTTCAACACTAACTCATGCCCTCCAACATAGGCTAACCCTAATCCGTTACCGAACCCCAAGCTGTACCCTAATCCTTCCCAATTCCCTAAACTAACCCTACCCTGAATCCTAACCCTGACCCACACCTGAAGTCTTACCCTCACCGCTGCCGTAATCTTAACCAGTACACCAACAGTAACTCGTGCCCTCCCACGTACGCTAACACATAAGCGTTGTTGTACCCTGAACTGTACCCTAATCCCTCCCAATTCCCAAACCCTCACCCTAACCCTAACCCAAACCCTAACCCTGACACTCATCCGAAGCTTTACACTCACCCGTGTCCTAATTTTAACCAGTACATCAACACTAACCCAGACCCTCCAACGTAGGCTAACCCTAAACCATTGCCATGTCCTAACCTGAACCCTAATCCCTCCCCATTCCCTAACCCTAACCCTATCCCAAACCCTATACCTGACCCTCTTCCGAGTCCCTAACCTCACCCGTGCCCTAATCTTATCCAGTACCCCAACACTATCTTGTGCCCTCACATGTACGCTAACCCTTAATCGTTGTCATACCCTAAACTGTACCCTAATCCCTCCCCATTCCCTAACCCTAACCCTAACCCGAATCCTAAACTTAACCCTCACCCGAAGCCTTACCCTCACCCGTGACCTAATCTTAACCAGTACACCAACACTAAACCATGCCCTCACACGTACGCTAAACCTAAACCACAGCCATACCCTAACCTGTACCCTAATCCCACTCCATTCCATAACCCTAGCCCTAACCCGAACCCTAATTTGACACTCACCAGAAGCTTTACCCTCACCCGTGTCCTCATTTTAACCAGTACATCAACACTAACCCATGCCCTCCAACGTAGGCTAACCCTAAACCGTTGCCGTACCCTAACCTGTACCCTAATCCCTCCCCATTCCCTAACCCTAACCCTAACCCAAACCCTAAACCTGACCCACTTCCGAGGCCTTACCCTCACCCGTGCCGTAATCTTAACCATTACACCAACTCTAACTCGTGCCCTCACACGTACGCTAACCCTTAAGTGTAGTCGTAACCTACATTGTACCCTAATCCCTCCCCATTCCCTAACACTAACCCTAGCCCGAAACCAATCCTAGACACTCATCCGAAGCTGTACCTTCACCCGTGACCTAATCTAAACAAGTACACCAACATTAAACCGTGCGCTCACATGTACGCTAACACTTAAGCGTTGTCGAACTCTAACCTGTACCCTAAACCCTCTCCATTCCCTAACCCTAACCCTAACCTGAAGCCTAACTCTGACAGTCACCCGAAGCTTTACCCTCCCCCGTGTCCTAATTTTACCCAGTACATTAACACTAACCCATGACCTATAAACGTAGGCTAACCCTAAACCGTTGCCGTACGCTAACCTCTAGCCTAATCCCTCCCCATTCCCTAAACCTAACCCTAAACCAAACGCTAAAACTGACCCTCTTCCGAGGCCTTACACTCACCCGTGCCCTAATGTTAACCACTACACTAACACTAACTCGGGCCCTCACACATACGCTACCCCCTAAGCATTCTCGTTCCCTAAACTGTACCCTAATCCCTCCCCATTCCCCAACCCTAACCCTAACCCGAATCCTAACCCTGACCCTCACCCGAAACCTTACCCTCACCGGTGCCGTAATCTTAACCAGTACACCAACACTAACTCGTGCCCTCACATGTACGCTAACCCTTAGGCGTTGTCGTAACCTAAATTGTACCCTAATCCCTCCGCATTCTCTAACCCTAACCTAACCCGAATCCTACCACTGACCCTCACCCGAAGCCTTACCCTCACCCGTGACCTAATATTAACCAGTACACCAACACTAAACCATGCCCTCACACGTACACTAACCCTAAACTGCAGCCGTACCATAACCTGTACCCTAATCCCTCTCTATTAAACAACACTAACCCTAACCCGAACCCTAACCCTGAACCTCACCCGAAGCCTTACCCTCACCCGTGCCCTAATCTTAACCAGTACAGCAACACTAACTCGTTCCCTCACACGTACACTAACCCTTAAGCATTGTCATACCCTAAACTTTACCCTAATCCCTCCCCATTCCCTAACCCTAACTCTAACCCGAATCCTAACCCTGACCCTCACCCGAAGCCTTACCCTCAGCGGTGCCGTAATCTTAACGAGTACACCAACAATAAATCGTTCCCTCACACGTATGCTAACACTAAACCGTAGCCGTACCCTTAACTGTACCCTAACCCGTCTCCGTTCCCTAATCCTAACCCGATCCCTAACCCTAACCCTGACATTTACCCGAAGCTTTACACTCACCCGTGTCCTAATTGTAACGAGTACATCAACACTAACACATGCCCTCCAATGTAGGCTAACCCTAAACCGTTGCCATACCCTAAATTGTACCCTAATCCCTCCCCATTCCCTAACCCTAACCCTAACCGGAATCCTAACGCTAACCCTCACCCAAAGGCTTACCCTCACCCGTGACCTCATCTTAACCAGTTCACCAACACTAAACCATTTCTTCACACGGACGCTAACCTTAAACCGCAGCCGTACCCTAACCTGTACCCTAATCCCTCTCCATTCCATATCCCTAACACTAACCCGAACACTAACCCTGACTCTCACTCGAAGCTTTACTCTCACCCGTGTCCTAATTTTAACCAGTACTTCAACACTAACCCATGCCCTCCAACATAGGCTAACCCTAAACCGTTGCCGAACCCCAAGCTGTACCCTAATCCTTCCCAATTCCCTAACCCTAACCCTACCCTGAATCCTAACCCTGACCCACACCCGAAGTCTTACCCTCACCGCTGCCGTAATCTTAACCAATACACCAACAGTAACTCGTGCCCTCCCACGTACGCTAACACATAAGCGTTGTCGTACCCTGAACTGTACCCTAATCCCTCCCAATTCCCAAACCCTCACCCTAACCCTAACCCAAACCCTAACCCTGACACTCATCCGAAGCTTTACACTCACCCGTGTCCTAATTTTAACCAGTACATCAACACTAACCCAGACCCTCCAACGTAGGCTAACCCTAAACCATTGCCATACCCTAACCTGAACCCTAATCCCTCCCCATTCCCTAACCCTAACCCTAACCCAAACCCTATACCTGACCCTCTTCCTAGTCCTTACCCTCACCCGCGCCCTAATCTTAACAAGTACACCAACACTAACTTGTGCCCTCACACGTACCCTAAACCTTAAGCATTTTTGGACCATAAACTATACCCTAATCCCTCTCCATTTCCTAACTCTAACCCTAACCCGAATCGTAACCCTGACCCTCACCAAAAGCCTTACCCTCACCGGTGCCGTAATCTTAACCAGTACCCCAACACTAACTTGTGCCCTCACATGTATGCTAACCCTTAATCCTTGTCATAACCTAAACTGTACCCTAATTCCTCCACATTCCCTAACCCTAACCCTAACCCGAATCCTAAACTTAACCCTCACCCGAAGCCTTACCCTCACCCGTGACCTAATCTTAACCAGTACACCAACACTAAACCATGCCCTCACATGTACGCTAAACCTATACCACAACCATACCCTAACTTGTACCCTAATCCCACTCCACTCCATAACCCTAGCCCTAAACCGAACCCTAATTTGACACTCACCAGAAGCTTTACCCTCACCCGTGTCCTAATTTTAACCAGTACATCAACACTAACCCATGCCCTCCAACGTAGGCTAACCCTAAACCGTTGCTGTACCCTAACCTGTACCCTAATCCCTCCCCATTCCCTAACCCTAACCCTAACCCAAACCCTAAACCTGACCATCTTCCGAGTCCTTACCCTCACCCATGCCCTAATCTTAACCAGTACACAAACACTAACTCGTGCCCTCACACATATGCTAACCCTTAAGCATTGTCGTACCCTATCCTGTACCCTAATCCCTCTCCATTCTATATCCGTAACACTAACCCGAACCATAGAACTGACTCTAACCCGAAGCTTTATTCTCACCCGTGTCCTAATTTTAACCAGTACATCAACACTAACCCATCCCCTCCAACATAGACTAACCCTAATCCGTTGCCGTACCCCAAGCTGTACCCTAATCTCTCCCCATTCCCTAACTCTAACCCTAACCCGAATCGTAACCCTGACCCTCACCAAAAGCCTTACCCTCACCGGTGCCGTAATCTTAACCAGTACCCCAACACTAACTTGTGCCCTCACATGTATGCTAACCCTTAATCGTTGTCATACCCTAAACTGTACCCTAATCCCTCCCCATTCCCTAACCCTAACCCTAACTCGAATCCTAAACTTAACCCTCACCCGAAGACTTACCCTCACCCGTGACCTAATCTTAACCAATACACCAACACTAAACCATGCCCTCACATGTACGCTAAACCTATACCACAGCCATACCCTAACCTGTACCCTAATCCCACTCCATTCCATAACCCTAGCCCTAAACCGAACCCTAATTTGACACTCACCATAAGCTTTACCCTCACCCGTGTCTTAATTTTAACCAGTACATCAACACTAACCCATGCCCTCCAACGTAGGCTAACCCTAAACCGTTGCTGTACCCTAACCTGTACCCTAATCCCTCCCCATTCCCTAACCCTAACCCTAACCCAAACCCTAAACCTGACCCTCTTCCGAGTCCTTACCCTCACCCGTGCCCTAATCTTAACCAGTACACCAACTCTAACTCGTGCCCTCACACATATGCTAACCCTTAAGCATTGTCGTACCCTATCCTGTACCCTAATCCCTCTCCATTCTATATCCGTAACCCTAACCTGAACCCTAGCCCTGACTCTAACCCGAAGCTTTATTCTCACCCGTGTCCTAATTTTAACCAGTACATCAACACTAACCCATGCCATCCAACATAGACTAACCCTAATCCGTTGCCGTACCCCAAGCTGTACCCTAATCCCTCCCCATTCCCTAACCCTAACCCTAACCCGAATCCTAAGCCTGACCCTCACACGAAGCCTTAGCCTCACCGGTGCCGTAATCTTAACCAGTACACCAACAGTAATTCGTGCACTCACACGCACGCTAACCCTTAAGCGTTGTCGTACCTTAAACAGTACCCTAATCCCTCCCAATTACCTAACCCTAAACCTAAACCGAATCCTAACCCTGACCCTCACTCGAAGCCTTACCATCACCCTTGCCCTAATTTTAACAAGTACACCAAAACTAATTCGTGCCCTCACACCTACGTTAACCCTTAAGCGTTGTAGTTCCCGAAACTGTACCCTAATCCGTGCCTATTCCCTAAACCTAACCCTAACCTGAATCCTAACCCTGACCCTCACCCAAAGCCTTACCCTCACCGGTGACCGAATCTTAATCAGTACACAAACAGTAACTAGTGTCCTCACACGATCGCTATCCCTTAAGCGTTGTCGTACCCTAAGTTGTACCCTAATTCCTCCCCAATCCCTAACCATAACCCTCACCCAAACCCTAAACCTGACCCTCTTCCGAGGCCTTACCCTCACCCGTGCCGTAATCTTAACCAGTACACAAACACTAACTCGTGCCCTCACACGCACCCTAAACCTTAAGCGTTGTCGTACCCTAAACTGTACCCTAATCCCTCCCCATTCCCTAACCCTAACCCTAAAACGAATCCTAACCCTGACACTCACCCGAAGCCTTACCCTAACCGGTGCCGTAATCTTAACCAGTAAACTAACACTAACTCGTGCCCTCACATGTATGCTAACCCTTAATCGTTGTCATACCCTTAACTGTACCCTAATCCCTTCAAATTCCCTAACCCTAATCCTAACCCGAATCCTAACACTGACCCTCGCCCGTAGCCTTACCCTCACCCGTGACCTTATATTAACCAGTACACCAACACTAAACAGTGCCCTCACACCTACGCTAACCCTAAACCACAGCCGTACCCTAAACTGTACCCTAATCCCTCCCCATTCCCTAACCCTAAGCCTAACCCGAATCCTAAACTTAACCCTCACCCGAAGCCTTACCCTCACCCGTGACCTAATCTTAACCAGTACACCAACACTAAACCATGCCCTCACACGTACGATAAACCTACACGACAGCCATATCCTAACCTGTACCCTAATCCCACTCCATTCCATGACCCTAGCCCTAAACCGAACCCTAATTTGACACTCACCAGAAGCTTTACCCTCACCCGTGTCCTAATTTTAACCAGTACATCAACACTAACCCATGCCCTCCAACGTAGGCTAACCCTAAACCGTTGCTGTACCCTAACCTGTACCCTAATCCCTCCCCATTCCCTAACCCTAACCCTAACCCAAACCCTAAACCTGACCCTCTTCCGAGTCTTTACCCTCACCCGTGCCCTAATCTTAACCAGTACACCAACACTAACTCGTGCCCTCACACATATGCTAACCCTTAAGCATTGTCGTACCCTATCCTGTACCCTAATCCCTCTCCATTCTATATCCGTAACCCTAACCGGAACCCTAGCCCTGACTCTAACCCGAAGCTTTATTCTCACCCGTGTCCTAATTTTAACCAGTACATCAACACTAACCCATGCCCTCCAACATAGACTAACCCTAATCCGTTGCCGTACCCCAAGCTGTACCCTAATCCCTCCCCATTCCCTAACCCTAACCCTAACCCGAATCCTAAGCCTGACCCTCACACGAAGCCTTAGCCTCACCGGTGCCGTAATCTTAACCAGTACAATAACACTAACTCGTGCAGTCACACGCACGCTAACCCTTAAACGTTGTCGTACCCTAAACAGTACCCTAATCCCTCCCAATTACCTAACCCTAAACCTAAACCGAATCCTAACCCTGACCCTCACTCGAAGCCTTACCATCACCCTTGCCCTAATTTTAACAAGTACACCAAAACTAATTCGTGCCCTCACACTTAGGTTAACCCTTAAGCGTTGTAGTTCCCGAAATTGTACCCTAATCCCTGCCTATTCCCTAAACCTAACCCTAACCTGAATCCTAACCCTGACCCTCACCCAAAGCCTTACCCTCACCGGTGACCGAATCTTAATCAGTACACAAACAGTAACTAGTGTCCTCACACGATCGCTATCCCTTAAGCGCTGTCGTACCCTAAGTTGTACTCTAATTCCTCCCCAATCCCTAACCCTAACCCTCACCCAAACCCTAAACCTGACCCTCTTCCGAGGCCTTACCCTCACCAGTGCCGTAATCTTAACCAGTAAACTAACACTAACTCGTGCCCTCACATGTACGCTAACCCTTAATCGTTGTCATACCCTTAACTGTACCCTAATCCCTCCAAATTCCCTAACCCTAACCCTAACCCGAATCCTAACACTGACCCTCGCCCGTAGCCTTACCCTCACCCGTGACCTTATATTAACCAGTACACCAACACTAAACAGTGCCCTCACACCTACGCTAACCCTAAACCACAGCCGTACCCTAAACTGTACCCTAATCCCTCTCCATTCCATAACCCTAACCCTAACCCGAATCCTAACGCTGACACTCACCCAATTCTTTACCCTCACCCGTGTCCTAATTTTAACCAGTACATCAACACTAACCCATGCTCTCCAAAGTAGGTTAACCCTAAACCGTTACCATACCCTATCCTGTACCCCAATCGTTCCCCATTCCCTAACCCTAACCCTAACCCAATCCCTAATCCTGTCCCCCACCCGAAGCCTTACCCTCACCCGTGATCTAATTTAAACAGTACACCAACACTAACTCGTTCCCTCACACATACGCTAACCCTTAAGCAATGTCGTAACTTAAACTGTACCCTAATACCTCCCCATTCCCTAACCCTAACCCTAACCCGAATCCTAACCCTGACCCTCACCCGAAGCCTTACAATCACCGGTGCAGTAATCTTAACCAGTACACCAACACTAACTCATGCCCTCACATGTACGCTAACCCTTAAGCGTTGTCGTACCCAAAACTGTACCCTAATCCCTACCCATTACCTAAACCTAACCCTAACCCAAACCCTAAACCGGACCCTCTTCTGAGGCCTTACCCTCACACGTGCCTTAATCTTAACCAGTACACCAACACTAACTCGTGCCCTCACACGTAAGCTAACCCTTAAGTGTAGTCGTAAACTACACTGTACCCTAATCCCTCCCCATTCCCTAAGACTAACCCTAACCCGAAACCTATCCCTGACACTCATCCGAAGCTTTACCTTCACCCGTGACCTAATCTTAACAAGTACACCAACATTAAACCGTGCGCTCACATGTACGCTAACATTTAAGCGTTGTCGAACTCTAACCTGTAACCTAAACCCTCTCCATTCCCTAACCCTAACCCTAACCTGAAGCCTAACTCTGACAGTCACCCGAAGCTTTACCCTCCCCCGTGTCCTAATTTTACCCAGTACATCAACACTAACCCAGACCCTCCAACGTAGGCTAACCCTAAACCATTGCCATACACTAACCTGAACCCTAATCCCTCCCCATTCCCTAACCCTAACCCTAACCCAAACCCTATATCTGACCCTCTTCCTAGTCCTTACCCTCACCCGCGCCCTAATCTTAACAAGTACACCAACACTAACTTGTGCCCTCACACGTACCCTAAACCTTAAGCATTTTCGGACCATAAACTATACCCTAATCCCTCCCCATTTCCTAACTCTAACCCTAACCCGAATCGTAACCCTGACCCTCACCCGAAGCCTTACCCTCAACGGTGCCGTAATCTTATCCAGTACCCCAACACTAACTCGTGCCCTCACATGTACGCTAACCCTTAATCGTTGTCGTACCTTAAACTGTACCCTAATCCCTCCCCATTCCCTAACCCTAACCCTAACCCGAATCCTAAACTTAACCCTCACCCGAAGCCTTACCCTCACCCGTGACCTAATCTTAACCAGTACACCAACACTAAACCATGCCCTCACATGTACGCTAAACCTAAACCACAGCCATATCCTAACCTGTACCCTAATCCCACTCCATTCCATAACCCTAGCCCTAAACCGAACCCTAATTTGACACTCACCAGAAGCTTTACCCTCACCCGTGTCCTAATTTTAACCAGTACATCAACACTAACCCATGCCCTCCAACCCTAATCCGTTGCTGTACCCTAACCTGTACCCGAATCCCTCCCCATTCCCTAACCCTAACCCTAACCCTAACCCAAACCCTAAACCTGACCCTCTTCTGAGTCCTTACCCTCACCCGTGCCGTAATCTTAACCAGTACACCAACACTAACTCGTGCCCTCACACATATGCTAACCCTTAAGCATTGTCGTACCCTATCCTGTACCCTAATCCCTCTCCATTCTATATCCGTAACCCTAACCCGAACCCTCGCCCTGAATCTAACCCGAAGCTTTATTCTCACCCGTGTCCTAGTTTTAACCAGTACATCAACACTAACCCATGCCCTCCAATATAGACTAACCCTAATCCGTTGCCGTACCCCAAGCTGTACCCTAATCCCTCCCCATTCCCTAACCCTAACCCTAACCCGAATCCTAAGCCTGACCCTCACACGAAGCCTTAGCCTCACCGGTGCCGTAATCTTAACCAGTACACCAACAGTAACTCGTGCACTCACACGCACGCTAACCCTTAAGCGTTGTCGTACCTTAAACAGTACCCTAATCCCTCCCAATTACCTAACCCTAAACCTAAACCGAATCCTAACCCTGACCCTCACTCGAAGCCTTACCATCACCCTTGCCCTAATTTTAACAAGTACACCAAAACTAATTTGTGCCCTCACACCTACGTTAACCCTTAAGCGTTGTAGTTCCCGAAACTGTACCCTAATCCCTGCCTATTCCCTAAACCTAACCCAAACCTTAATCCTAACCCTGACCCTCACCCAACGCCTTACCCTCACCGGTGACCGAATCTTAATCAGTACACAAACTGTAACTAGTGTCCTCACACGATCGCTATCCCTTAAGCGTTGTCGTACCCTAAGTTGTACCCTAATTCCTACCCAATCCCTAACCCTAACCCTCACCCAAACCCTAAACCTGACCCTCTTCCGAGGCCTTACCCTCACCCGTGCCGTAATCTTAACCAGTACACCAACACTAACTCGTGCCCTCACACGCACCCTAAACCTTAAGCGTTGTCGTACCCTAAACTGTACCCTAATCCCTCCCCATTCCCTAACCCTAACCCTAAACCGAATCCTAACCCTGACCCTCACCCGAAGCCTTACCCTAACCAGTGCCGTAATCTTAACCAGTAAACTAACACTAACTCGTGCCCTCACATGTACGCTAACCCTTAATCGTTGTCATACCCTTAACTGTACCCTAATCCCTCCAAATTCCCTAACCCTAACCCTAACCCGAATCCTAACACTGACCCTCGCCCGTAGCCTTACCCTCACCCGTGACTTTATATTAACCAGTACACCAACACTAAACAGTGCCCTCACACCTACGCTAACCCTAAACCACAGCCGTACCCTAAACTGTACCCTAATCCCTCTCCATTCCATAACCCTAACCCTAAGCCGAATCTTAACGCTGACAATCACCCAATTCTTTACCCTCACCCGTGTCCTAATTTTAACCAGTACATCAACACTAACCCATGCTCTCCAAAGTAGGTTAACCCTAAACCGTTACCATACCCTATCCTGTACCCTAATCGTTCCCCATTCCCTAACCCTAACCCTAACCCAATCCCTAATCCTGTCACTCAGCCGAAGCCTTACCCTCACCCGTGACCTAATCTTAAACAGTACACCAACACTAACTTGTTCCCTCACACATACGCTGACCCTTAAGCAATGTCGTAACCTAAACTGTACCCTAATACCTCCCCATTCCCTAACCCTAACCCTAACCCGAATCCTAACCCTGACCCTCACCCGAAGCCTTACAATCACCGGTGCAGTAATCTTAACCAGTACACCAACACTAACTCATGCCCTAACATGTACGCTAACCCTTAAGCATTGTCATACCCAAAACTGTACCCTAATCCCTACCCATTCCCTAACCCTAACCCTAACCCAAACCCTAAACCTGACCCTCTTCCGAGGCCTTACCCTCACCCGTGCCGTAATCTTAACGATTACACCAACTCTAACTCGTGCCCTCACACAAAAGCTAACCCTTAAGTGTAGTCGTAACCTACATTGTACCCTAATCTCTCCCCATTCCCTAACACTAACCCTACCCCGAAACCTATCCCTGACGCTCATCCGAAGCTGTACCTTCACCCGTGACCTAATCTTAACAAGTACACCGACATTAAACCGTGCGCTCACATGTACGCTAACACTTAAGCGTTGTCGAACTCTAACCTGTACCCTAAACCCTCTCCATTCCCTAACCCTAACCCTAACCTGAAGCCTAACTCTGACAGTCACCCGAAGCTTTACCCTCCCCCGTGTCCTAATTTTACCCAGTACATCAACACTAACCCATGACCTATAAACGTAGGCTAACCCTAAACCGTTGCCGTACGCTAACCTATAGCCTAATCACTCCCCATTCCCTAAACCTAACCCTAAACCAAACCCTAAAACTGACCGTCTTCCAAGGCCTTACACTCACCCGTGCCCTAATGTTAACCACTAAACTAACACTAACACGGGCCCTCAAACATACGCTACGCCCTAAGCATTCTCGTTCCCTAAACTGTACCCTAATCCCTCCCCATTCCCTAACCCTAACCCTAACCCGAATCCTAACCCTGACCCTCACCCGAAACCTTACCCTCACCGGTGCCGTAATCTTAACCAGTACACCAACACTAACTCGTGCCCTCACATGTACGCTAACCCTTAGGCGTTGTCGTACCCTAAATTGTACCCTAATCCCTCCCCATTCTCTAACACAAACCCTAACCCGAATCCTACCACTGACCCTCACCCGAAGCCTTACCCTCACCCGTGACCTAATATTAACCAGTACACCAACACTAAACCATGCCCTCACACGTACACTAACCCTAAACTGCAGCCGTACCATAACCTGTACCCTAATCCCTCTCTATTAAATAACACTAACCCTAACCCGAACCCTAACCCTGAACCTCACCCGAAGCCTTACCCTCACCCGTGCCCTAATCTTAACCAGTACAGCAACACTAACTCGTTCCCTCACACGTACACTAACCCTTAAGCATTGTCGTACCCTAAACTGTACCCTAATCCCTCCCCATTCCCTAACCCTAACCCTAACCCGAATCCTAACCCTGACCCTCACCCGAAGCCTTACCCTCAGCGGTGCCGTAATCTTAACCAGTACACCAACAATAAATCGTTCCCTCACACTTATGCTAACACTAAACCGTAGCCGTACCCTTAACTGTACCCTAACCCGTCTCCGTTCCCTAATCCTAACCCGATCCCTAACCCTAACCCTGACATTTACCCGAAGCTTTACACTCACCCGTGTCCTAATTGTAACGAGTACATCAACACTAACACATGCCCTCCAATGTAGGCTAACCCTAAACCGTTGCCGTACCCTAAATTGTACCCTAATCCCTCCCCACTCCCTAACCCTAACCCTAACCGGAATCCTAACGCTGACCCTCACCCAAAGGGTTACCCTCACCCGTGACCTCATCTTAACCAGTACACCAACACTAAACCATTTCTTCACACGGACGCTAACCCTAAACCGCAGCCGTACCCTAACCTGTACCCTAATCCCTCTCCATTCCATATCCCTAACCCTAACCCGAACCCTAACCCTGATTCTCACTCGAAGATTTACTCTCACCCGTGTCCTAATTTTAACCAGTACTTCAACACTAACCCATGCCCTCCAACATAGGCTAACCCTAAACCGTTGCCGAACCCCAAGCTGTACCCTAATCCTTCCCAATTCCCTAAACCTAACCCTACCCTGAATCCTAACCCTGACCCACACCCGAAGTCTTACCCTCACCGCTGCCGTAATCTTAACCAGTACACCAACAGTAACTCGTGCCCTCCCACGTACGCTAACATATAAGCGTTGTCGTACCCTGAACTGTACCCTAATCCCTCCCAATTCCCAAACCCTCACCCTAACCCTAACCCAAACCCTAACCCTGACACTCATCCGAAACTTTACACTCACCCGTGTCCTAATTTTAACCAGTACATCAACACTAACCCAGACCCTCCAACGTAGGCTAACGCTAAACCATTGCCATACCCTAACCTGTACCCTAATCCCTCCCCATTCCCTAACCCTAACTCTAACCCAAACCCTATACCTGACCCTCGTCCGATTCCTTACCCTCACCCGTGCCCTAGTCTTAACCAGTACACCAACACTAACACGTGACCTCACACGTACCCTAAACCTTAAGCATTGTCGTACCATAAACTGTACCCTAATCCCTCCCCATTCCCTAACACTAACCCTAACCCGAATCGTAACGCTGACCCTCACCCAAAACCTTACTCTCACCGGTGCCGTAATCTTAACCAGTAACCCAACACTAACTCGTGCCCTCACATGTACGCTAACCCTTAATCGTTGTCGTACCCTAAACTGTACCCTAATCCCTCCCCATTCCCTAACCCTAACCCTAACCCCAATCCTAAACTTGATCCTCACCCGTAGCCTTACCCTCACCCGTGACCTAATCTTAATCAGTACACCAACACTAAACCATGCCCTCACACGTACGCTAAACCTAAACCACAGCCATACCCTAACCTGTACCCTAATCCAACTGCATTCCATAACCCTAGCCCTAACCCGAACCCTAATTTGACACTCACCAGAAGCTTTACCCTCACCCGTGTCCTGATTTTAACCAGTACATCAACACAAACCCATGCCCTCCAACGTAGGCTAACCCTAAACCGTTGCCGTACGCTAACCTGTAACCTAATCCCTCCCCATTCCCTAACCCTAACCCTAACCCAAACCCTAAACCTGACCCTCTTCCGAGGCCTTACCCTCACCCGTGCCCTAATATTAACCAGTAAACCAAAACTAACTAGTGCCCTCACACATATGCTAACCCTTAAGCATTGTCGTACCCTATCCTGTACCCTAATCCCTCTCCATTCTATATCCGTAACCCTAACCCGAACCCTACCCCTGACTCTAACCCGAAGCTTTATTCTCACCCGTGTCCTAATTTTAACCAATACTTGAACACTAACCCATGCCCTGCAACATAGGCTAACCCTAAACCGTTGCCGTACCAAAAGCTGTACCCTATTCCCTCCCCATTCCCTAACCCTAACCCTAACCCAAACCCTAAACCTGACCCTCTTCCGAGGCCTTACCCTCACCCGTGCCCTAATCTTAACCAGTACACCAAAACTAACTCGTGCCCTCACACATATGCTAACCCTTAAGCATTATCGTACCCTATCCTGTACCCTAATCCCTCTCCATTCTATATCCGTAACCCGAACCCGAACCCTACCCCTGACTCTAACCCGAAGCTTTATTCTCACCCGTGTCCTAATTTTAACAAGTACATCAACACTAACCCATGCCCTCCAACATAGTGTAACCCTAATTCGTTGCCGTACCCCAAGCTGTACCCTAATCCCTCCCCATTCCCTAACCCTAACCCTAACCCGAATCCTAAGCCTGACCCTCACACGAAGCCTTAGCCTCACCGGTGCCGTAATCTTAACAAGTACACCAACACTAACTCGTGCCCTCACACGCACCCTAACCCTTAAGCGTTGTCGTACCCTAAACAGTACACTAATCTCTCCCAATTACCTTACCCTAGACCTAAACCGAATGCTAACCCTGACCCTCACTCGAAGCCTTACCATCACCCGTGCCCTAAATTTAACAAGTACACCAAAACTAACTCGTGCCCTCACACTTACGTTAACCCTTAAGCGTTGTAGATCCCGAAACTGTACCCTAATCCTTGCCTATTCCGTAAACCTAACCCTAACCTGAATCCTAACACTGACCCTCACCCAAAGCATTACCCTCACCGGTGACCGAATCTTAACCAGTACACCAACAGTAACTAGTGCCCTCACACGATCGCTATCCCTTAAGCGTTGTCGTACCCTAAGTTGTACCCTAATTCCTCCCCAATCCCTAACCCTAACCCTAACCCAAACCCTAAACCTGACCCTCTTCCGAGGCCTTACACTCACCCGTGCCGTAATCTTAACCAGTACACCAACACTAACTCGTGCCCTCACATGTACGCTAACCCTTAATCGTTGTCATACCCTAAACTGTACCCTAATCCCTCCACATTCCCTAACCCTAACCCTAACCCGAATCCTAACACTGATCCACGCCCGTAGCCTTACCCTCACCCGTGACCTTATATTAACCAGTACACCAACACTAAACAGTGCCCTCACACCTACGCTAACCCTAAACCACAGCCGTACCCTAAACTGTGCCCTAAACCCTCTCCATTCCATAACACTAACCCTAACCCGAATCCTAACGCTGACACTCACCCAATTCTTTACCCTCACCCGTGTCCTAATTTTAACCAGTACATCAACACTAACCCATGCTCTCCAAAGTAGGTTAACCCTAAAACGTTACCATACCCTATCCTGTACCCTAATCTCTCCCCATTCCCTAACCCTAACCCTAACCCAATCCCTAATCCTGTCCCTCACCCGAAGCCTTACCCTCACCCGTGACCTAATCTTAAACAGTACACCAACACTAACTCGTTCCCTCACACCTACGCTAACCCTTAAACAATGTCGTAACCAAAACTGTACCCTAATCCCTCCCCATTCCCTAACACTAACCCTAACCCAAACCCTATACCTGACCCACTTCTGAGTCCTTACCCTCACCCGTGCCCTAATCTTAACCAGTACACCAACACTAACTCGTGCCCTCACACGTACCCTAAACCTTAAGCATTGTCGTACCATAAACTGTACCCTAATCCCTCCCCATTCCCTAACTCTAACCCTAACCCGAATCCTAACCCTGACCCTCACCCGAAGCCTTACCCTCACCGGTGCCGTAATCTTAACCAGTACACCAACACTAACTCGTGCCCTCACAAGTACGCTAACCCTTAGGCGTTGTCGTACCCTAAATTCTACCCTAATCCCTCCCCATTCTCTAACCCTAACCCTAACCCGAATCCTACCACTGACCCTCACCCGAAGCCTTACCCTCACGCGTGACCTACTATTAACCAGTACACCAAAACTAAACCATGCCCTCACACGTACGCTAACGCCAAACTGCAGCCATACCATAACCTGTACCCTAATCCCTCTGTATTCCATAACACTAACCCTAACCCGAACCCTAACCCTGACCCTCACCCGAAGCCTTACCCTCACCCGTGCCCTAATCTTAACCAGTACAGCAACACTAACTCGTTCCCTCACACGTACACTAAACTTTAAGCATTGTCGTACCCTAACCTGTAACCTAATCGCTCCCCATTCCCTAAACCTAACCCTAACCCGAATCCTAACGCTGACCCTCACCCAAAGGCTTACCCTCACCCGTGACCTCATCTTAACCAGTACACCAACACTAAACCATTTCTTCACACGGACGCTAACCCTAAACCGCAGCCGTACCCTAATATGTACCCTAATCCCTCTCCATTCCATATCCCTAACCCTAATCCGAACCTTAACCCTGATTCTCACTCGAAGCTTTACTCTCACCCGTGTCCTAATTTTAACCAGTACTTCAACACTAACCCCTGCCCTCCAACATAGGCTAACCCTAAACCGTTGCCGAACGCCAAGCTGTACCCTAATCCTTTTCCAATTCCCTAACCCTAACCCTAACCTGAATCCTAACCCTGACCCACAACCGAAGTCTTACCCTCACCGCTGCCGTAATCTTAACCAGTACACCAAGATTAACTCGTGCCCTCCCACGTACGCTAACACATAAGTGTTGTCGTACCCTGAACTGTACCCTAATCCCTCCCAATTCCCAAACCCTCACCCTAACCCTAACCCAAACCGTGACCCTGACACTCATCCGAAGCTTTACACTCACACGTGTCCTAATTTTAACCAGTACATCAACACTAACCCAGACCCTACAACGTAGGCTAACCCTAAACCATTGCCATACCTTATCCTGAACCCTAATCCCTCCCCATTCCCTAATCCTAACCCTAACCCAAACACTATACCTGACCCTCTTCCGAGTCCTTACCCTCACCCGTGCCCTAATCTTAACCAGTACACCAACACTAACTCGTGCCTTCACACGTACCCTAAACCTTAGGCATTTTCGGACAATAAACTGTACCCTAATCCCTCCCCATTCCCTAACTCTAACCCTAACCCGAATCGTAACCCTGACCCTCAACCGAAGCCTTACCCTCACCGGTGCCGTAATCTTAACCAGTACCCCAACACTAACTTGTGCCCTCACATGTACGCTAACCCTTAATCGTTGTCATACCCTAAACTGTACACTAATCCCGCCCCATTTCCTACCCCTAACCCTAATCCGAATCCTAAACTTAACCCACACCCGAAGCCTTACCCTCACCCGTGACCTAATCTTAACCAGTACACCAACACTAAACCATGCCCTCACACGTACGCTAAACCTAAACCACAGCCATACTCTAACCTGTACCCTAATCCCACTCCATTCCATAACCCTAGCCCTAACGCGAACCCTAATTTGACACTCACCAGAAGCTTTACCCTCATCCGTGCCCTAATTTTAACCAGTACATCAACACTAACCCATGCCCTCCAACGTAGGTTAACCCTAAACCGTTGTCGTACCCTAACCTGTACCCTAATCCCTCCCCATTCCCTAACCCTAACCCTAACCCAAACCCTAAACCTGACCCTCTTCCGAGGCCTTACCCTCACCCGTGCCCTAATCTTAACCAGTACACCAAATCTAACTCATGGCCTCACACGTATGCTAACCCTTAAGCATTGTCGTACCCTATCCTGTACCCTAATCCCTCTCCATTCTATATCCGTAACCCTAACCCGAACCGTAGCATTGACTCTAACCCGAAGCTTTATTCTCACCCGTGTCCTAATTTTAACCAGTACATCAACACTAACCCATGGCCTCCAACATAGTCTAACCCTAATCCGTTGCGGTACCCCAAGCTGTACCGTAATCCTTCCCCATTCCCTAACCCTAACCCTAACACGAATCCTCAGCCTGACCCTCACACGAAGCCTTAGCCTCACCGGTGCCGAAATCTTAACCAGTACACCAACAGTAACTCGTGCCCTCACACGCACGCTAACCCTTAAGCGTTGTCATACCCTAAACAGTACCCTAATCCCTCCCAATTACGTAACCCTAAACCTAAACCGAATCCTAACCCTGAACCTCACTCGAAGCCTTACCATCACCCTTGCCCTAATTTTAACAGGTACACCAAAACTAACTCGTGCCCTCACACTTACGTTAACCCTTAAGCGTTGTAGTTCCCGAAACTGTACCCTAATCCCTGCCTATTCCCTAAACCTAACCCTAACCTGAATCCTAACCCTGACCCTCACCCAAAGCCTTACCCTCACCGGTGACCGAATCTTAACCAGTACACCAACAGTAACTACTGCCCTCACACGATCGCTATCCCTTAAGCGTTGTCGTACCCTACGTTGTACCCTAATTCCTCCCCAATCCCTAACCCTAACCCTAATCCAAAACCTAAACCTCACCCTCTTCTGAGGCCTTTCACTCACCCGTGCCGTAATATTAACCAGTACACCAACACTAACTCATGCCCTCACACGCACCTTAAACCTTAAGCGTTGTCGTACCCTAAACTGTACCCTAATCCCTCCCCATTCCCTAACCCTAACCCTAAACAGAATCCTAACCCTGACCCTCACCCGAAGCCTTAACCTCACCGCTGCCGTAATCTTAATCAGTAAACTAACACTAACTCGTGCTCTCACATGTACGCTAACCCTTAATCGTTGTCATACCCTAAACTGTACCCTTATCCCTCCACATTCCCTAACCCTAACCCTAACTCGAATCCTAATACTGACCCACGCCCGTAGCCTTACCCTCACCCGTGACCTTATATTAACCAGTACACCAACACTGAACAGTGCCCTCACACCTACGCTAACCCTAAACCACAGCCGTACCCTAAACAGTACCCTAATCCCTCTCCATTCCATAACCGTAACCCTAACCCGAATCCTAACGCTGACCCTCACCCAATTCTTTACCCTCACCCGTGTCGTCATTATAACCAGTACATCAACACTAACCCATGCTCTCCAAAGTAGGTTAACCCTATACCGTTACCATACCTTATCCTGTACCCTAATCCCTACCCATTCCCTAACCCTAACCCTAACACAATCCCTAATCCTGTCCCTCACCCGAAGCCTTCCCCTCACCCGTGACCTAACCTTAAACAGTACACCAACACTAACACGTTCCCTCACACATACGCTAACCCTTAAGCAATGTCGTAACCTAAACTGTACCCTAATACCTCCCCATTCCCTGGCCCTAACCCTAACCCGAATCCTAACCCTGACCCTCACCCGAAGCCTTACAATCACCGGTGCAGTAATCTTAACCAGTACACCAACACTAACTCATGCCCTCACATGTACGCTAACCCTTAAGCGTTGTCGTACCCAAAACTGTACTGTAATCCCTACCCATTCCCTAACCCTAACCCTAACCCAAACCCTAAACCTGACCCTCTTCCGAGGCCTTACCCTCACCCGTGCCGTAATCTTAACCAGTACACCAACACTAACTCGTGCCCTCACACGTATGCTAACCCTTAAGTGTAGTCGTAACCTACACTGTACCCTAATCCCTCCCCATTCCCTAACACTAACCCTAACACGAAACCTATCCCTGACACTCATCCGAAGCTTTACCTTCAACCATGACCTAATCTTAAAAAGTACTCCAACATTAAACCGTTCGCTCACATGTACGCTAACACTTAAGCGTTGTCGAACCCTAACCTGTATCATAATCCCTCTCCATTCCCTAATCCTAACCCTAACCGGAAGCCTAATTCTGACAGTCACCCGAAGCTTTACCCTCACCCGTGTCCTAATTTTACCCAGTACATCAACACTAACCCATGACCTATAAACGTAGGCTAACCCTAAACCGTTGCCGCACGCTAACCTCTAGCCTAATCCCTCCCCATTCCCTAAACCTAACCCTAAACCAAACCCTAAAACTGACACTCTTCCGAGGCCTTACACTCACCCGTGCCCTAATATTAACCACTACACCAACTCTAACTGAGGCCCTCACACATATGCTACCCCCTAAGCATTCTCGTTCCCTAAACTGTACCCTAATCCCTCCCCATTCCCTAACCCTAACCCTAACCCGAATCTTAACCCTGACCCTCACCCGAAGCCTTACCCTCACCGGTGCCGTAATCTTAACCAGTACACCAAAAATAAATTGTTCCCTCACACGTATGCTAACACTAAAACATAGCCGTACCCTTATCTGTACCCTAACCCGTCTCCATTAACTAATCCTAACCCGATTCCTAACCCTAACCCTGACATTTACCCGAAGCTTTACACTCACCCGTGTCCTAATTGTAACGAGTACATCAACACTAACACATGCCCTCCAATGTAGGCTAACCCTAAACCGTTGCCATACCCCAAATTGTACCCTAATCTCTCCCCATTCCCTAACCCTAACCCTAACCCGAATCCTAACACTGACCCTCGCCCGTGGCCTTACTCTCACCCGTGACCTTATATTAACCAGTACACCAACACTAAACAGTGCCCTCACACCTATGCTAACCCTAAACCACAGCCGTACCCTAAACTGTACCCTAATCCCTCTCCATTCCATAACCCTAACCCTAACCAGAATCCTAACGCTGACACTCACCCAATTCTTTACCCTCACCCATGTCCTAATTTTAACCAGTACATCAACACTAACCCATGCTCTCCAAAGTAGGTTAACCCTAAACCGTTACCATACCCTATCCTGTACCCTAATCCCTCCCCATTCCCTAACCCTAACCCTAACCCAATCCCTAATCCTGTCTCTCACCCGAAGCCTTACCCTCACCCGTGACGTAATCTTTAACAGTACACCAACACTAACTCGTTTCCTCACACATACGCTAACCCTTAAGCAATGTCGTAACCTTAACTGTACCCTAATACCTCCCCATTCCCTAACCCTAACCCTAAACCGAATCCTAACCCTCACCCTCACCCGAAGCCTTACAATCACCGGTGCAGTAATCTTAACCAGTACACCAACACTAACTCATGCCCTCACATGTACACTAACCCTTAAGCGTTGTCGAACCCAAAACTGTACTGTAATCCCTACCCATTCCCTAACCCTAACCCTAACCCAAACACTAAACCTGACCCTCTTCCGAGGCCTTACCCTCACCCGTGCCGTAATCTTAACCAGTACACAAACACTAACTCGTGTCCTCACACGTATGCTAACCCTTAAGTGTAGTCGTAACCTACACTGTACCCTAATCCCTCCCCATTCCCTAACACTAACCCTAACACGAAACCTATCCCTGACACTCATGCGAAGCTTTACCTTCAACCATGACCTAATCTTAACAAGTACTCCAACATTAAACCGTTCGCTCACATGTACGCTAACACTTAAGCGTTGTCGAACCCTAACCTGTACCCTAATCCCTCTCCATTCCCTAATCCTAACCCTAACCGGAAGCCTAATTCTGACAGTCACCCGAAGCTTTACCCTCACCCGTGTCCTAATTTTACCCAGTACATCAACACTAACCCATGACCTATAAACGTAGGCTAACCCTAAACCGTTGCCGCACGCTAACCTCTAGCCTAATCCCTCCCCATTCCCTAAACCTAACCCTAAACCAAACCCTAAAACTGACACTCTTCCGAGGCCTTACACTCACCCGTGCCCTAATATTAACCACTACACCAACACTAACTCAGGCCCTCACACATATGCTACCCCCTAAGCATTCTCATTCCCTAAACTGTACCCTAATCCCTCCCCATTCCCTAACCCTAACCCTAACCCGAATCTTAACCCTGACCCTCACCCGAAGCCTTACCCTCACCGGTGCCGAAATCTTAACCAGTACACCAAAAATAAATTGTTCCCTCACACGTATGCTAACACTAAAACATAGCCGTACCCTTATCTGTACCCTAACCCGTCTCCATTAACTAATCCTAACCCGATTCCTAACCCTAACCCTGACATTTACCCGAAGCTTTACACTCACCCGTGCCCTAATTGTAACGAGTACATCAACACTAACACATGCCCTCCAATGTAGGCTAACCCTAAACCGTTGCCATACCCTAAATTGTACCCTAATCTCTCCCCATTCCCTAACCCTAACCCTAACCCGAATCCTAACACTGACCCTCGCCCGTTGCCTTACTCTCACCCGTGACCTTATATTAACCAGTACACCAACACTAAACAGTGCCCTCACACCTATGCTAACCCTAAACCACAGCCGTACCCTAAACTGTACCTTAATCCCTCTCCATTCCATAACCCTAACCCTAACCCGAATCCTAACGCTGACACTCACCCAATTTTTACCCTCACCCATGTCCTAATTTTAACCAGTACATCAACACTAACCCATGCTCTCCAAAGTAGGTTAACCCTAAACCGTTACCATACCCTATCCTGTACCCTAATCCCTCCCCATTCCCTAACCCTAACCCTAACCCAATCCCTAATCCTGTCTCTCACCCGAAGCCTTACCCTCACCCGTGACCTAATCTTTAACAGTACACCAACACTAACTCGTTTCCTCACACATACGCTAACCTTTAAACAATGTCGTAACCTAAACTGTACCCTAATACCTCCCCATTCCCTAACCCTAACCCTAACCCGAATCCTAACCCTGACCCTCACCCGAAGCCTTACAATCACCGGTGCAGTAATCTTAACCAGTATACCAACACTAACTGATGCCCTCACATGTACACTAACCCTTAAGCGTTGTCGAACCCAAAACTGTACTGTAATCCCTACCCATACCCTAACCCTAACCCTATCCCAAACCCTAAACCTGACCCTCTTCCGAGGCCTTACACTCACCCGTGCCGTATTCTTAACCAATACACCAACACTAACTCGTGCCCTCACACGTACGCTAACCCTTAAGTGTAGTCGTAACCTACACTGTACCCTAATCCGTCCCCATTCCCTAACACTAACCCTAACCCGAAACCTATCCCTGACACTCATCCGAAGCTTTACCCTCACCCGTGACTGAATCTTAACAAGTACACCAACATTATTCCGTGCGCTCACATGTACGCTAACACTTAAGCGTTGTCGAACCGTAACCTGTACCCTAATCCCTCTCCATTCCCTAACCCTAACCCTAACCTGAAGCCTAACTCTGACAGTCACCCGAAGCTTTACCCTCCCCCGTGTCCTAATTTTACCCAGTACATCAACACTAACCCATGACCTATAAACGTAGGCTAACCCTAAACCGTTGCCGTACGCTAACCTCTAGCCTAATCCCTCCCCATTCCCTAAACCTAACCCTAAACCAAACCCTAAAACTGACCCTCTTCCGAGGCCTTACACTCACCCGTGCCCTAATGTTAACCACTACACCAACACTAACTCGGGCCCTCACACATACGCTACCCCCTAAGCATTCTCGTTCCCTAAACTGTACCCTAATCCCTCCAAATTCCCTAACCCTAACCCTAACCCGAATCCTAACCCTGACCCTCACCCGAAACCTTACCCTCACCGGTGCCGTAATCTTAACCAGTACACCAACACTAACTCGTGCCCTCACATGTACGCTAACCCTTAGGCATTGTCGTACCCTAAATTGTACCCTAAACCCTCCCCATTCTCTAACGCTAACCCTAACCCGAATCCTACCACTGACCCTCACCAGAACCTTACCCTCACTCGTGCCCTAATCATAACCAGTACAGCAACACTAACTCGTTCCCTCACACGTACACTAACCCTTAAGCATTGTCGTACCCTAAACTGTACCCTAATCCCTCCCCATTCCCTAACCCTAACCTTAACCCGAATCCTAAAACTGACCCTCACCCGAAGCCTAACCCTCAGCGGTGCCGTAAGCTTAACCAGTACACCAACAATAAATCGTTCCCTCACACGTATGCTAACACTAAACCGTAGCCGTACCCTTAACTGTACCCTAACCCGTCTCCGTTCACTAATCCTAACCCGATCCCTAACCCTAACCCTGACATTTACCCGAAGCTTTACACTCACCCGTGTCCAAATTGTAACGAGAACGTCAACACTAACACATGCCCTCCAATGTAGGCTAACCCTAAACCGTTGCCGTACCCTAAATTGTACCCTAATCCCTTCCCATTCCCTAACCCTAACCCTAACCCGAATCCTAACGCTGACCCTCACCCAAAGGCTTACCCACACCCGTGAACTCATCTTAACCAGTACACCAACACTAAACCATTTCTTCACACGGACGCTAACCCTAAACTGCAGCCATACCCTACCTGTACCCTAATCCCTCTCCATTCCATATCCCTAACCCTAACCCAAACACTAACCCTGATTCTCACTCGAAGCTTTACTCTCACCCGTGTCCTAATATTAACCAGTACTTCAACACTAACCCATGCCCTCCAACATAGGCTAACCCTAAACCGTTGCCGAACCCCAAGCTGTACCCTAATCATTCCCAATTCCCTAACCATAACCCTAACCTGAATCCTATCCCTGACCCACACCCGAAGTCTTACCCTCACCGCTGCCGTAATCTTAACCAGTACACCAACAGTAACTTGTGTCCTCCCACGTACGATAACACATAAGCGTTGTCGTACCCTGAACTGTACCCTAATCCCTCCCAATTGCCAAACCCTCATCCTAGCCCTAACCCAAACACTAAACCTGACACTCATCCGAAGCTTTACACTCACCCGTGTCCTAATTTTAACCAGTACATCAACACTAACCAAGACCCTCCAACGTAGGCTAACCCTAAACCATTGCCATACCCTAACCTGAACCCTAATCCCTCCCCATTCCCTAACCCTAACCCTAACCGAAACCCTATACCTGACCCTCTTCCGAGTCCTTACCCTCACCCGTGCCCTAATCTTAACCAGTACACCAACACTAACTCGTGCCCTAACACATACCCTAAACCTTAAGCATTGTCGGACCATAAACTGTACCCTAATCCCTCCCCATTCCCTAACTCTAACCCTAACCCGAATTGTAAACCTGACCCTCACCCGAAGCCTTACCCTCACCGGTGTCGTAATCTTAACCAGTACTCCAACACTAACTCGTGCCCTCACATGTACGCTAACCATTAATCGTTGTCATACCCTAAACTGTACCCTAATCCCTCCCCATTCCCTAACCCTAACCCTAACCCGAAACCTAAACGTGACCCTCACCCGAAGCCTTACCCTCACCCGTGACCTAATCTTAACCAGTACACCAACACTTAACCATGCCCTCACACGTACGCTAAACCTAAACCACACCCATACCCTAACCTGTACCCTAATCCCACTCCATTCCATAACCCAAGCCCTAACCCGAACCCTAATTTGACACTCACCAGAAGCTTTACCCTCACCCGTGTCCTAATTTTAACCAGTCCATCAACACTAACCCATGCCCTCCAGCGTAGGCTAACACTAAACTGTTGCCATACTCTAACCTGTACCCTAATCCCTACCAATTCCCTAACCCTAACCCTAACCCGAATCCTAAGCCTGGCCCTCACACGAAGCCTTAGCCTCACCGGTGTCGTAATCTTAAACAGTACACCAAAACTAATTCGTGCCCTCACACACACGCTAACCCTTAGCGTTGTCGTACCCTAAACAGTACCCTAATCCCTCTCAATTACCTAACCCTAAACCTAAACCGAATCCTAACCCTGACCCTCACTCGAAGCCTTACCAACACCCTTGCCCTAATTTTAACAAGTACACAAAAACTAACCCGTGCCCTCACACTTACGTTAACCCTTAAGCGTTGTAGTTCCCGAAACTGTACCCTAATCCCTGCCTATTCCCTATACCTAACCCTAACCTGAATCGTAACCCTGACCCTCACCCAAAGCCTTACCCTCACTGGTGACCGAATCTTAACCAGTAAACCAACAGTAACTAGTGCCCTCACACGATCGCTATCCCTTAAGCGTTGTCGTACCCTAACTTGTACCCTAATTCCTCCCCAATCCCTAACCCTAACCCTAACCCAAACCCTAAACCTGACCCTCTTCCAAGGCCTTACACTCACCCGTGCCGTAATCTTAACCAGTACACCAACACTAACTCGTGCCCTCACACGCACCCTAAACCTTAAGCGTTGTTGTACCCTAAACTGTAGCCTAATCCCTCCCCATTCCTTAACACTAACCCTAAGCCGAATCCTAACCCTGACCTTCACCCGAAGCCTTACCACCACCGGTGCCGTAATCTTAACCAGTAAACTAACACTAACTCGTGCCCTCACATGTACGCTAACCCTTAATCGTTGTCATACCCTAAACTGTACCCTAATACCTCCCCATTCCCTAACCCTAACCCTAACCCGAAATCTAACCCTGACCCTCGCCAGTGGCCTTACCCTAACCCGTGACCTAAGCTTAACCAGTACACCAACACCAAACAGCGCCCTCACACGTACGCTAACCCTAAACCACAGCCATACCCTTAACTGTACCCTAAACCCTCTCCATTCCATATCCCTAACCCTAACCCGAATCCTAACGCTGACACTCACCCGAAGCTTTACCCTCACCCGTGTCCTAATGTTAACCAGTACATCAACAATAACCGATGCTCTCCAACGTTGGTTTACCCTAAACCGTTACCGTACACTATCCTGTACCTTAATCCCTCCCCATTCATTAACCCTAACCTTAACCCAATTCCTAATCCTGTCCCTCACCGAAAGCCTTACCCTCACCCGTGACCTAATCTTAAAAAGTACACCAACATTAACTCGTTCCATCACACATACGCTAACCCTTAAGCAATGTCGTAACATAAACTGTACCCTAATCCCTCCCCATTCCCTAACCCTAACCCTAACCCGAATCCTAACCCTGACCCTCAACCGAAGCCTTACCCTCTCCTGTGCCGTAATCTTAACCATTACACCAACACTAACTAGTGCCCTCACACGTACGCTAACCCTTAAGTGCAGTCGTAACCTACACTGTACCCTAATCCCTCCTCATTCCCTAACCCTAACCCTAACGCGAAACCTATCCCTGACACTCATCTGAAGCTTTACCTTCACTCGTGACCTAATCTTAACCAGCACACCAACATTAAACCGTGCGCTCACATGTACGCTAACACCTAAGCGCTGTCAAACCCTAACCTGTACCCTAATCCCTGTCCATTATCTAACCCTAACCCTAACCTGAAGCCTAACTCTGACAGTCACCCGAAGGTTTACCCTCCCCCATGTCCTAATTTTACCCAGTACATCAACACTAACCCATGACCTCCAACGTAGGCTAACCCGAAAAAGTTGCCGTACGCTAACCTCTAGCCTAATCCCTCCCCATTCCCTAAACCTAACCCTAAACCAAACCCTAAAACTGACCCTCTTCCGAGGCCTTACACTCACCCGTGCCCTAATGTTAACCACTACACCAACACTAACTCCTGCCCTCACACGTACGCTACCCCCTAAGCGTTGTTGCACACTAAACTGCACCCTAAACCCTCCCCATTCCCTAACCCTAACCCTAACCCGAATCCTAACCCTGACCCTCACCGGAAGCCTTACCATCACACTTGCCCTAATCCTAACCATTACACCAACACTAACTCGTGCCCTCACACGAACGCTAACACTTAAGCGTAGTCGTACACTAACCTCTACCCTAATCCCTCCCCGTTCCCTTACCCTAACCCTAACCCAACACTAATCTTAACCCTCTACTGAGACCTTACCCTCACCCGTTCCGTAATCTTAACCAGTACACCAACACTAACTCGTGCACTCACACATACACTAACCCTTAAGCGTTGTGATACCCTAAACTGTACCCTAACCGCTCCCCATTCCATAACCCTAACCCTAACCCGAATCCTAATCCTGACCCTCACCCGAAGCCTTACCCTCACCCATGACCTAATTTAACCTGTACACCAACACTAAACCATGCCCTCACACATACGCTAACCGTAAGCCGCAGCCGTACCCTAACCTGTACCCTAATAACTCTCCATTCCATAACCCTAACCCTAACCCGAACCCTAACGCTGACACACATCCGAAGCTTTACCCTCACCCGTGTCCTAATTTTAATCAGTACATCAACAGTAGCCCATGCCCTCCAACGTAGGCTAACCCTAAACCGTTACCGTACCCTAACCTGTACCCTAATCCCTCCCCATTCCGAAACACTGACCCTCACCCAATCCCTAATCCTGGCCCTCACCCGAAGACTTACACTCACCCGTGCCTTAATCTTAACCAGTACAGCAACACTAACTCGTTCCCTCACACGTACACTAACCCTTAAGCTTTGTGATTCCCTAAACTGTACCCTAATCCCTCCCCATTCCCTAAACCTAACCCTAACCCGAATCCTAACCCGGACGCTCACCCGAAGCCTTACCCTCAGTGGTGCCTTAATCTTAACCAGTAAACCAACACTAAACCGTGCCCTCACACGTACGCTAACACTAAACCGCAGCCGGACCCTTACCTGTACTCTAGCTCGTCTCCATTCCCTAATCCTAACCCGAACCCTAACCCTAACCCAAACCCTATACCTGACCCTCTTCCGAGTCCTTACCCTCACCCGTGCCCTAATCTTAACCAGTACACCAACACTAACTCGTGCCCTCACACGTACCCTAAACCTTAAGCATTGTCATACCATAAACTGTACCCTAATCCCTCCCCATTCCCTAACTCTAAGCCTAACCCGAATCGTAGCCCTGATCCTCACCCGAAGCCTTACCCTCACCGATGCCATAATCTTAACCAGTAGTCCAACACTAACTCGTGCCCTCACATGTACGCTAACCCTTAATCGTTGGCATACCCTAAACTGTACCCTAATCCCTCCCCATTCCCTAACCCTAACCCTAACCCGAATCCTAAACTTGACCCTCACCCGAAGCCTTACCCTCTCACGTGACCTAATCTTAACCATTACACCAACACTAAACCATGCCCTCACACGTACGCTAACCCTAAACCACAGCCGTACCCTAACATGTACCCTAATCCCACTCCATTCCATAACCCTAACCCTATCCCGAACCCTAATTTGACACTCAACTGAAGCTTTACCCACACCCCTGTCCTAATTTTAACCAGTACATCAACAGTAACCCATGCCCTCCAACGTAGGCTAACCCTAAACCGTTGCCGTACCCTAACCTGTACCCTAATCCCTCCCCATTCCCTAACACTAACCCTGACCCACACCCTAAACCTGACCCTCTTCCGAGTCCTTACCCTCACCCGTGCCCTAATCTTAACCAGTACACGAACACTAACTCGTGCCCTCACACGTATGCTAACACTTAAGCATTGTCGTACCCTATCCTGTACCCTAATCCCTCTCCATTCTATATCCGTAACCCTAACCCGAACCCTAGCCCTGACTCTAACCCGAAGCTTTATTCTCACCCGTGTCCTAATTTTAACCAGTACTTCAACACTAACCCATGCCCTCCAACATAGGCTAACCCTAAACCGTTGCTATACACCAAGCTGTATCCTAATGCCTCGCCATTCCCTAACCCTAACCCTAACCCAAATCGTAAGCCTGACCCTCACACGAAGCCTTAGCCTCACCGGTGCCGTAATATTAACCAGTACACCAACGATAACTGGCGCCCTCACACGCACGCTAACCCTTAAGTGTTGCCGTACCCTAAAAAGTACCCGGATCCCTCCCAATTACCTAACCCTAAACCTAAACCGAATCCGAACACTGACCCTCACTCAAAGCCTTACCATCACCCTTGCCCTAATTTTAACAAGTACACCAAATCTAACTCGTGCCCTCACACTTACGTTAACCCTTAAGTGTTGTAATTCCCGAAACGGTACCCTAATTCCTGCCTATTCCCTAAACCTAACCCTAACCTGAATCCTAACCCTGACCCTCACCCAAAGCCTTACCCTCACCGGTGACCGAATCTTAACCAGTACACCAACAGTAACTAGTGCCCTCACACGATCGCTATCCCTTAAGCGTTGTTGTACCCTAATTTCTCGCCAATCCCTAACCCTAACCCTAACCCGAACCCTAAACATGACCCTCTTCCGAGGCCTTACACTCACCCGTGCCGTAATCTTAACGAGTACACCAAGACTAACTCGTGCCCTCACACGCACCCTAAACCTTAGGCGTTGTCGTACCCTAAAATGTACCCTAATGCCTCCCCATTCCCTAACCCTAACTCTAACCCAAACCCTATACCTGACTCTCTTCCGATTCCTTACCCTCACCCGTGCCCTAATCTTATCCAGTACACCAACACTAACTCGTGCCCTCACACGTATCCTAAATCTTAAGCATTGTCGTACCATAACCTGTACCCTAATCCCTCCCCTTTCCCTAACTCTAACCCTAACCCGAATCCTAACCCTGACCCTCACCCGAAGACTTACCCTCACAGGTGCCGTAATCTTAACCAGTAAACTAACACTAACTTGTGCCCCCACATGTACGCTAACACTTAATCGTTGTCATACCCTAAACTGTACCCTAATCCCTCCTCATTCCCTAACCCTAACCCTAACCCGAATCCTAACACTGACCCTCGCCCGTAGCCTTACCCTCACCCGTGACCTAATCTTAACCAGTACACCAACACTAAACAGTGCCCTCACACGTACGCTAACCCTAAACCACAGCCGTACCCTAAACTGTACCCTAATCCCTCTCCATTCCATAACCCTATCCCTAACCCGAATCCTAACGCTGACACTCACCCGAAGCTTTACCCTCACCCGTGTCCTAATTTTAACCAGTACATCAACACTAACCGATGCTCTCCAACGTAGGTTAACCCTAAACCGTTACCGTACCCTATCCTGTACCCTAATCCCTCCCCATTCCCTAACCCTAACCCTAACCCAATCTCTAATCCTGTCCCTCTCCCGAAGCCTTACCCTCACCCGTGACCTAATCTTAAACAGTACACCAACACTAACTCGTTCCCTCACACATACGCTAATCCTTAAGAAATGTCATAACCTACACTGAACCTAATTCCTCCCCATTCCCTAACGCTAACCCTAACCCGAATCCTAACCCTGACCCTCACCCGAAGCATTACAATCACCAGTGCAGTAATCTTAACCAGTACACCAACACTAACTCATGCCCACAGATGTACGCTAACCCTTAAGCGTTGTCGTACCCACAACTGTACCCTAACCCCTACCCATTCCCTAACCCTAACCCTAACCAAAACCTTAAACCTGACCCTCTTCCGAGGCCTTACCCTCATCCGTGCCGTAATGTTAACGATTACACCAACACTAACTCGTGCCCTCACATGTACGCTAACCCTTAAGTGTAGTCGTAACCTACACTGTACTCTAATCCCTCCCCATTCCCTAACCCTAACCCTAACCCGAAACCTATCCCTGACACTCATCCGAAGCTTTACCCTCACCCGTGACCTAATCTTAACCAGTACACCAACATTAAACCGTGCGCTCACATGTACGCTAACACTTAAGCTTTGTCGAACCCTAACCTGTACCCTAATCCCTCTCCATTCCCTAACCCTAACCCTAACCTGAAGCCTAACTCTTACAGTCACCCGTAGCTTTACCCTCCCCCGTGTCCTAATTTTACCCAGTACATCAACACTAACCCATGACCTGCAACATAGGCTAACCCTAAACCCTTGCCGTACGCTAAGCTCTAGCCTAATCCCTCCTCATTCCCTAAACCTAACCCTAAACCAAACCCTAAAACTGACACTCTTCCGAGGCCTTACACTCACCCGTGCCCTAATGTTAACCACTACACAAACACTAACTCGTATCCTCACACGTACGCTCCCCACTAAGCGTTGTCGCACTCTAAACTGTACCCTAAACCCTCCCCATTCCCTAACCCTAACCCTAACCCGAATCCTAACCCTGACCCTCACCGGAAGCCTTACCATCACACTTGCCCTAATCCTAACCATTACACCAACACTAACTCGTGCCCTCACAGGAACGCTAACCCTTAAGGATAGTCGTACCCTAAACTTTACCCTAATCCCTCCCCATTCCTTAACCCTAACCCTAAACTAACCCTAATCGTAAACCTCTACTAAGACCTTACCCTCACCCGTTCCGTAATCTTAACCAGTACACCAACACTAACTCATGCACTCACACGTACACTAACCCTTAAGCGTTGTGATACTCTAAACTGTACCCTAACCCCTCCCCATTCCCTAACCCTAACCCTAACCCGAATCCTAAACCTGACACTCACCCAAAGCCTAACCCTCACCCATGAACTAATTTAACCTGTACACCAACACTAAACCATGCCCTCACACATACGCTAACCATAAGCCACAGCCGTACCCAAACCTGTACCCTAACAACTCTACATTCCATAACCCTAACCCTAACCCGAACCCTAACGCTGACACACATCCGAAGCTTTACCCTCACCCGTGTCCTAATTTTAATCAGTACATCAACACTAACCCATGCCCTCCAACGTAGGCTAACCCTAAACCGTTACCGTACCCTAACCTGTACCCTAATCCCTCCCCATTCCCAAACCCTAACCCTAAACCAATCCCTAATCCTGACCGTCACCCGATGCCTTACCCTCACCCGTGCCCTAATCTTAACCAGTACAGCAACACTAACTCGTTCCCTCACACGTACACTAACCCTTAAGCATTGTCGTACCCTAAACTGTACCCTAATCCCTCCCCATTCCCTAACCCTAACCCTAACCCGATTCCTAACCCTGACCCTCACTCGAAGCCTTACCATCACCCTTGCACTAATTTTAACAATTACACCAAAACTAACTCGTGCCCTCACACTTACGTTAACCCTTAAGCTTTGTAGTTCCCGAAACTGTACCCTAATCCCCGCCTATTCCCTAAACTTAACCCTAACCTGAATCCTAAACCTGACCCTCACGCAGAGCCTTACCCTCAAGTGACCGAATCTTAACCAGTACACCAACAGTAACTAGTGCCCTCACACCATCGCTATCCCTTAAGCGTTGTCGTACCCTAACCTGTACCCTATTCCCACTCCATTCCATAACCCTAACCCTAACCCGAACCCTAATTTAACACTCACCAGAAGCTTTACCCTCACCCGTGTCCTAATTTTAACCAGCACATCAACACTAACCCATGCCCTCCAACATAGTCTAACCCTAAACCGTTGCCGTACCCTAACCTGTACCCTAATCCCTCCCCATTCCCTAACCCTAACCTTAACGACACCCTTAACCTGACCCTCTTCTGAGTCCTTAGCCTCACCCGTGCCCTAATCTTAACCAGTACACCAACACTAACACGTGCCCTCACACGTATGCTAACCCTTAAGCATTGTCGTACCCTATCCTGTACCCTAATCCCTCTCCATTCTATATCCGTAACCCTAACCCGAACCCTAGCCCGGACTCTAACCCGAAGCTTTATTCTCACCCGTGTCCTAATTTTAACCAGTATTTCAACACTAACCCATGCCCTCCTACATGGGCTAACCCTAAACCGTTGTCATACCCCAAGCTGTACCCTAATCCCTCCCCATTCCCTAACCCTAACCCTAACCCGAATCCTTAGCCTGACCCTCACACGAAGCCTTAGCCTCACCGGTGCCGTAATCTTAACCAGTACATCAACACTAACTCGTGCCCTCACACGCACGCTAACCCTTAAACGTTGCTGTACCCTAAACAGTACCCTAATCCCTCCCAATTACCTAACCCTAACCCTAAACCGTTGCCGTACCCCAAGCTGTACCCTAATCACTCCCCATTCCCTAACCCTAACCCTAACCCGAATCCGAACCCTGAACCTCGCGCGTAGCCTTACCCTCACCCGTGACCTAATCTTAACCAGTACACCAACACTAAACAGTGCCCTCACACATACGCTAACCCTAAACCACAACCGTACCCTAAACTGTACCCTAATCCCTCTCCATTCCATAACCCTAACCCTAACCCGAATCCTAACGCTGACACTCACCCGAAGCCTTACCCTCACCCGTGTCCTAATTTTAACCAGTACATCAACACTAACCGATGCTCTCCAACGTAGGTTAACCCTAAACCGTTACCGTACTCTATCCTGTACCCTAATCCCTCCCCATTCCCTAACCCTAACCCTAACCCAATCCCTAATCCTGTCCCTCACCCGAAGCCTTACCCTCACCCGTGACCTAATCTTAAACAGTACACCAACACTAACTAGTTCCCTCACACATACGCTAAACCTTAAGCAATGTAATAACCTAAACTGTACCCTAATCCCTCCCCATTCCCTAACCCTAACACTAACCCGAATCCTAACCTTGACCCTCACCAGAAGCCTTACCCTCACCGGTGCAGTAATCTTAACCGGTACACCAACACTAACTCATGCCCTCACATGTACGTTAACCCTTAAGCGTTGTCGTACCCAAAACTGTACCCTAACCCCTACCCATTCCCTAACCCTAACCCTAACCAAAACCTTAAACCTGACCCTCTTCCGAGGCCTTACCCTCACCCGTGCCGTAATCTTAACCATTACACCAACAATAACTCGTGCCCTCACACGTACGCTAACCCTTAAGTGTAGTCGTAACCAACACTGTACCCTAATCCCTCCCCATTCCCTAACCCTAACCCTAACCCGAAACCTATCCCTGACACTCATCCGAAGCTTTACCGTCACCCGTGACCTAATCTTAACCAGTACACAAACATTAAACCGTGCGCTCACATGTGCGCTAACACTTAAGCGTTGTAGAACCCTAACCTGTACCCTAATCCCTCACCATTCCCTAACCCTAACCTTAACCTGAAGCCTAACTCTGACAGTCACCCGAAACTTTACCCTCCCCCAGGTCCTAATTTTACCCAGTACATCAACAGTAATCCATGACCTGCAACATAGGCTAACCCTAAACCGTTGCTGTACGCTAAGCTCTAGCCTAATCCCTCCCCATTCCCTAAACCTAACCCTAAACCAAACCCTAAAACTGACCCTCTTCCGAGGCCTTACACTCACCCGTGCCCTAATGTTAACCACTACACCAATACTAACTCGTGCCCTCACACGTACCCTAAACCTTAAGCATTGTCGTACCATAAACTGTACCCTAATCCCTCCCTATTACCTAACCATAAACCTAAACCGAATCCTAATCCTGATCCTCACTCAAAGGCTTACCATCACCCTTGCCCTAATTGTAACAAGTACACCAAAACTAACTCGTACCCTCACACTTACGTTAACCCTTAAGCGTTGTAGTTCCAGAAACTGTACCCTAATCCCTGCCTATTCCCTAAACCTAACCCTAACCTGAATGCTAACCCTAACCCTCACCCAAAGCCTTACCCTCACCGGTAACCGAATCTTAACCAGTACACCAACAGTAACTAGTGCCCTCACACCATCGCTATCCCTTAAGCGTTGTCGTACCCTAACTTGTGCCCTAATTCCTCCCCAATCCCTAACCCTAACCCTAACCCAAACCCTAAACCTGACCCTCTTCCGATGCCTTACACTCACGAGTGCTGTAATCTTAACCAGTACACAAACAGTAACTCGTGCCCTCACACGCACCCTAAACCTTAAGCGTTGTCGTACCCTAAACTGTACCCTAATCCCTCCCCATTCCATAACCATAACCCTAACCCGAATCCTAACCCTGACCCTCACCCAAAGCCTTACCCTCACCGGTGCAGTAATCTTAACCAGTACACCAACACTAACTCATGCCCTCACATGTACGCTAACCCTTAAGCGTTGTCGAGCCAAAAACTGTACCCTAACCCCTACCCATTCCCTAACCGTAACCCTAACCCAAACCTTAAACCTGACCCTCTTCCAAGGCCTTACCCTCACCCGTGCCGTAATCTTAACCATTGCACCAACACTAAGTCGTGCTCTCACACGTACGCTAACCCTTAAGTGTAGTCATAACCTACACAGTACCCTAATCCCTCCCCATTCCCTAACCCTAACCCTAACCCGAAACCTATCCCTGACACTGATCCGAAGCTTTGGCCTCACCCGTGACCTAATCTTAACCAGTACACCAACATTAAACAGTGCATTCACATGTACGCTAACAATTAAGCGTTGTCGAACCCTAACCTGTACCCTAATCCCTCTCCATTCCCTAACCCTAACCCTAACCTGAAGCCTAACTCTGAAAGTCACCCAAAGCTTTACCCTCCCCCGTGTCCTAATTTTACCCAGTACATCAACACTAACCCATGACCTGCAACGTAGGCTAACCCTAAACCGTTGCCGTACCCTAACCTGTACCCTAATCCCTCCTCATTCCCTAACCCTAACCCTAACCCAAACCCTAAACCTGACCCTCTTCCGAGGCCTTACACTCACCCCTGCCGTAATCTTAACCAGTACACCAACACTAACTCGTTCCCTCACACGCACCCTAAACCTTAAGCGTTGTCGTACCCTAAACTGTACCCTAATCCCTCCACATTCCTTAATCCTAACCCTAACCCGAATCCTAACCCTGACCCTCACCCGAAGCCTTACCATCACCGGTGCCGTAGTCTTAACCAGTAAACTAACACTAACTCGTGCCTTCACATGTACGCTAACCTTTAATCGTTGTTATACCCTAAACTGTACCCTAATCCCTCCCCATTCCAAAACCCTAACCCTAACCCGAATCCTAACCCTGACCCTCGCCCGTAGCCTTACCCTCACCCGTGACCTAATCTTAACCAGTACACGAACACTAAACAGTGCCCTCAAACGTATGCTAACCCTAAACCACAGCCGTACCCTAAACTGTACCCTAATCCCTCTCCATTCCATAACCTTAACCCTAACCCGAACCCTAACGCTGACACTCACCTGAAGCTTTACCCTCACCCGTGTCCTAATTTTACCCAGTACATCAACACTAACCCATGACCTGCAACATAGGCTAACCCTAAACCCTTGCCGTACGCTAAGCTCTAGCCTAATCCCTCCTCATTCCCTAAACCTAACCCTAAACCAAACCCTAAAACTGACCCTCTTCCGAGGCCTTACACTCACCCGTGCCCTAATGTTAACCACTACACCAACACTAACTCATGTCCTCACACGTACGCTATCCCCTAAGCGTTGTCGCACTCTAAACTGTACCCTAAACCCTCCCCATTCCCTAACCCTAACCCTAACCCGAATCCTAACCCTGACCCTCACCGGAAGCCTTACCATCACACTTGCCCTAATCCTAACCATTACACCAACACTAACTCGTGCCCTCACAGGAACGCTAACCCTTAAGGATAGTCGTACCCTATCCTGTACCCTAATCCCTCTCCATTCTATATCCGTAAAACTAACCCGAATACTAGCCCTGACTCTAACATGAAGCTTTATTCTCACCCGTGTCCTAATTTTAACCAGTACTTCAACAATAACCCATTCCCTCCAACATAGGCTAACCCTAAACCGTTGCCGTACCCCAAGCTGTACCCTAATCCCTCCCCATTCCCTAACCCTAACCCTAACCTGAATCGTAAGCCTGACCCTCACACGAAGCCTTAGCCTCACCGGTGCCGTAATCTTAACAAGTACACCAACACTAACTCGTGCCCTCACACGCACGCTAACCCTTAAGCGTTGTCGTACCCTAAACAGTACACTAATCTCTCCCAATTACCTTACCCTAGACCTAAACCAAATGCTAACCCTGACCCTCACTCGAAGCCTTACCATCACCCGTGCCCTAATTTTAACAATTACACCAAAACTAACTCGTGCCCTCACACTTATGTTAACCCTTAAGCGTTGTGGTTCCCGAAACTGTACTCTAATCCCCGCCTATTCCCTAAACTTAACCCTAACCTGAATCCTAAACCTGACCCTCACGCAAAGCCTTACCCTCATCAGTGACCGAAACTTAACCAGTACACCAAGAGTAACTAGTGCCCTCACACCATCGCTATCCCTTAAGCGTTGTCGTACCCAAACTTATACCCTAATTCCTCCCCAATCCCTAACCCTAACCCTAACCCAAACCCTAAACCTGACCCTCTTCCGAGGCATTACACTCACCCCTGCCGTAATCTTAACCAGTACACCAAAACTAACTCCTGCCCTCACACGCACCCTAAACCTTAAGCGTTGTCGTACCCTAAACTGTACCCTAAACCCTCCACATTCCTTAATCCTAACCCTAACCCGAATCCTAACCCTGACCCTCACCCGAAGCCTTACCATCACCGGTGCCGTAGTCTTAACCAGTAAACTAACACTAACTCGTGCCTTCACATGTACGCTAACCCTTAATCGTTGTCATACCATAAACTGTATCCTAATTCCTCCCCAATCCCTAACCCTAACCCTAACCCAAACCCTAAACCTGACCCTCTTCCGATGCCTTACACTCACGAGTGCTGTAATCTTAACCAGTACACAAACAGTAACTCCTGCCCTCACACGCACCCTAAACCTTAAGCGTTGTCGTACCCTAAACTGTACCCTAATCCCTCCCCATTCCATAACCATAACCCTAACCCGAATCCTAACCCTGACCCTCACCCAAAGCCTTACCCTCACCGGTGCAGTAATCTTAACCAGTACACCAACACTAACTCATGCCCTCACATGTACGCTAACCCTTAAGCGTTGTCGAGCCAAAAACTGTACCCTAACCCCTACCCATTCCCTAACCGTAACCCTAACCCAAACCTTAAACCTGACCCTCTTCCAAGGCCTTACCCTCACCCGTGCCGTAATCTTAACCATTGCACCAACACTAAGTCGTGCTCTCACACGTACGCTAACCCTTAAGTGTAGTCATAACCTACACAGTACCCTAATCCCTCCCCATTCCCTAACCCTAACCCTAACCCGAAACCTATCCCTGACACTGATCCGAAGCTTTGGCCTCACCCGTGACCTAATCTTAACCAGTACACCAACATTAAACAGTGCATTCACATGTACGCTAACAATTAAGCGTTGTCGAACCCTAACCTGTACCCTAATCCCTCTCCATTCCCTAACCCTAAACCTAACCTGAAGCCTAACTCTGAAAGTCACCCAAAGCTTTACCCTCCCCCGTGTCCTAATTTTACCCAGTACATCAACACTAACCCATGACCTGCAACGTAGGCTAACCCTAAACCGTTGCCGTACCCTAACCTGTACCCTAATCCCTCCTCATTCCCTAACCCTAACCCTAACCCAAACCCTAAACCTGACCCTCTTCCGAGGCCTTACACTCACCCCTGCCGTAATCTTAACCAGTACACCAACACTAACTCGTTCCCTCACACGCACCCTAAACCTTAAGCGTTGTCGTACCCTAAACTGTACCCTAATCCCTCCACATTCCTTAATCCTAACCCTAACCCGAATCCTAACCCTGACCCTCACCCGAAGCCTTACCATCACCGGTGCCGTAGTCTTAACCAGTAAACTAACACTAACTCGTGCCTTCACATGTACGCTAATCTTTAATCGTTGTTATACCCTAAACTGTACCCTAATCCCTCCCCATTCCCAAACCCTAACCCTAACCCGAATCCTAACCCTGACCCTCGCCCGTAGCCTTACCCTCACCCGTGACCTAATCTTAACCAGTACACGAACACTAAACAGTGCCCTCAAACGTATGCTAACCCTAAACCACAGCCGTACCCTAAACTGTACCCTAATCCCTCTCCATTCCATAACCTTAACCCTAACCCGAACCCTAACGCTGACACTCACCTGAAGCTTTACCCTCACCCGTGTCCTAATTTTACCCAGTACATCAACACTAACCCATGACCTGCAACATAGGCTAACCCTAAACCCTTGCCGTACGCTAAGCTCTAGCCTAATCCCTCCTCATTCCCTAAACCTAACCCTAAACCAAACCCTAAAACTGACCCTCTTCCGAGGCCTTACACTCACCCGTGCCCTAATGTTAACCACTACACCAACACTAACTCATGTCCTCACACGTACGCTACCCCCTAAGCGTTGTCGCACTCTAAACTGTACCCTAAACCCTCCCCATTCCCTAACCCTAACCCTAACCCGAATCCTAACCCTGACCCTCACCGGAAGCCTTACCATCACACTTGCCCTAATCCTAACCATTACACCAACACTAACTCGTGCCCTCACAGGAACGCTAACCCTTAAGGATAGTCGTACCCTATCCTGTACCCTAATCCCTCTCCATTCTATATCCGTAAAACTAACCCGAATACTAGCCCTGACTCTAACATGAAGCTTTATTCTCACCCGTGTCCTAATTTTAACCAGTACTTCAACAATAACCCATTCCCTCCAACATAGGCTAACCCTAAACCGTTGCCGTACCCCAAGCTGTACCCTAATCCCTCCCCATTCCCTAACCCTAACCCTAACCCGAATCGTAAGCCTGACCCTCACACGAAGCCTTAGCCTCACCGGTGCCGTAATCTTAACAAGTACACCAACACTAACTCGTGCCCTCACACGCACGCTAACCCTTAAGCGTTGTCGTACCCTAAACAGTACACTAATCTCTCCCAATTACCTTACCCTAGACCTAAACCAAATGCTAACCCTGACCCTCACTCGAAGCCTTACCATCACCCGTGCCCTAATTTTAACAATTACACCAAAACTAACTCGTGCCCTCACACTTATGTTAACCCTTAAGCGTTGTAGTTCCCGAAACTGTACTCTAATCCCCGCCTATTCCCTAAACTTAACCCTAACCTGAATCCTAAACCTGACCCTCACGCAAAGCCTTACCCTCATCAGTGACCGAAACTTAACCAGTACACCAAGAGTAACTAGTGCCCTCACACCATCGCTATCCCTTAAGCGTTGTCGTACCCAAACTTATACCCTAATTCCTCCCCAATCCCTAACCCTAACCCTAACCCAAACCCTAAACCTGACCCTCTTCCGAGGCATTACACTCACCCCTGCCGTAATCTTAACCAGTACACCAAAACTAACTCCTGCCCTCACACGCACCCTAAACCTTAAGTGTTGTCGTACCCTAAACTGTACCCTAAACCCTCCACATTCCTTAATCCTAACCCTAACCCGAATCCTAACCCTGACCCTCACCCGAAGCCTTACCATCACCGGTGCCGTAGTCTTAACCAGTAAACTAACACTAACTCGTGCCTTCACATGTACGCTAACCCTTAATCGTTGTCATACCATAAACTGTATCCTAATCCCTCCCCATTCCCTAACCCTAACCCTAACCCGAATCCTAACCTTGACCCTCGCCCGTAGCCTTACCCTCACCCGTGACTTAATCTTAACCAGTACACCAACACTAAACAGTGCCCTCAAACGTATGCTAACCCTAAACCACAGCCAAACCCTAAACTGTACCCTAATCCCTCTCCATTCCATAACCCTAACCCTAACCCGAATCCTAACGCTGACACTCACCTGAAGCTTTACCCTCACCCGTGTCCTAATTTTACCCAGTACATCAACATTATCCCATGACCTGCAACATAGGCTAACCCTAAACCGTTGCCGTACGCTAAGGTCTAGCCTAATCCCTCCTCATTCCCTAAACCTAACCCTAACCCGAATCCTAACCCTGACCCTCACCGGAAGTCTTACCATCACCCTTGTCCTAATCCTAAGCATTACACCAACACTAACTCGTGCCCTCACACGAACGCTAACCCTTAAGCGTAGTCGTACCCTAAACTTTACCCTAATCCCTCCCCAATCCCTAACCCTAACCCTAACCCAACCCTAATCTTAACCGTCTACTGAGACCTTACCCTCACCCGTTCCGTAATCTTAACCAGTACACCAACACTAACTCGTGCGCTCACAAGTGCACTAACACTTAAGCGTTGTGATACCCTAAACTGTACCCTAACCCCTCCCCATTCCCTAACCCTAACCCTAACCAGAATCCTACACCTGACCCTCACCCGAAGCCTTACCCTCACCCATGACCTAATTTAACCTGTACACCAACACTAAACCGTGCCCTCACACATACGCTCACCGTAAGCCGCAGCCGTACCCTAACCTGTAACCTAATAACTCTCCATTCCATAACACTAACCCTAAACCGAACCCTAACGCTGACACACATCCGAAGCTTTACCCTCACCCGTGTCCTAATTTTAATCAGTACATCAACACAAACCCATGCCCTCCAACGTAGGCTAACCCTAAACCGTTACCGTACCCAAACCTGTAGCCTAATCCATCCCCATTCCCGAACCCTAACCCTAACCCAATCCCTAATCCAGACCCTCACCCGAAGCCTTACCTACACCCGTGTCCTAATCTTAACCAGTACAGCAACACTAACTCGTTCCCTCACACGTACACTAACCCTTAAGCATTGTCGTACCCTAAACTGTACCCTAATCCCTCCCCATTCCCTAACCCTAACCCTAACCCGAATCCTAACCCTGACCCTCAGCCGAAGCCTTACCCTCAGTGGTGCCTTAATCTTAACCAGTAAACCAACACTAAACCGTGCCCTCACACGGACGCTAACCCTAAACCGCAGCCGTACCCTAACCTGTACCCTAATCCCTCTCCATTCCATATCCCTAACCCTAACCCGAACCCTAACCCTGATTCTCACCCGAAGCTTTACTCTCACCCGTGTCCTACTTTTAACCACTACGTCAACACAAATCCATGCCCTCCAACATAGGCTAACCCTAAACCGTTGCCGAAACCCAAGCTGTACCCTAAACCTTCCCAATTCCCTAACCCTAATCCTAACCCTAACCCTAATCCTTCCGAATTCCCTAACCCTAACCCTAACCTGAATCCTAACCCTGACCCACAACCGAAGTCTTACCCTCACCGCTGCCGTAATCTTAACCAGTACACCAACTGTAACTCGTGCCCTCCAACGTACGCTAAAACTTAAGTGTTGTCGTACCCTGAACTGTACCCTAATCCCTCCCAATTCCCTAACCCTCACCCTAACCCTAACCCAAAGCCTAACCCTGACACTCATCCGAAGCTTTACACTCACCAGTGTCCTAATTTTAAACAGTACATCAACACTAACCCAGACCCACCAACGTTGGTTAACCCTAAACCATTGCCATACCCTAACCTGTACCCTAATCCCTCCCCATTCCCTAAGCCTAAACCTAACCCAAACCGTATACCTGACCCTCTTCCGAGGCCTTACACTCTCTCGTGCCGTAATCTTAACCAGTACACCAACACTAACTCGTGCCCTCACACGCACCCTAAACCTTAAGCGTTGTCGTACCCTAAACTGTACCCTAATCCCTCCCCATTCCTTAACCCTAACCCTAACCCGGATCCTAACCCTGACCCTCACCCGAAGTCTTACCCTCACTGGTGCCGTAATCTTAACCAGTAAACTAACACTAACTCGTGCCCTCACATGTACGCTAACCCTTAATCGTTGTCATACCCTAAAGTGTACCCTAATCCCTCCCCATTCCCTAACCCTAACCCTAACCCGAATCCTAACCCTGACCCTCGCCCGTAGCCTTACCCTCACCCGTGACATAATCTTAACCAGTACACCAACACTAAACAGTGCCCTCCCACGTACGCTAGCCCTATACCACAGCCATACCCTAAACTGTACCCTAATCCATCTCCATTCCATAACCCGAAAACTAACCCGAATCATAACGCTGACACTTACCAGAAGCTTTACGCTCATCCGTGTCCTAATTTTAACCAGCACATCAACACTAACCGATGCTCTCCAACGTAGGTTAACCCTAAACCTTTACTGTACCCTAACCTGTACCCTAATCCCTCCGCATTCCCTAACCCTAACCGTAACACAAACCCTATACCTGATCCTCTTCCGAGTCCTTACCCTACCCGTGCCCTAATCTTAACCAGTACACCAACACTAACTCGTGCCCTCACACGTACCCTAAACCTTAAGCATTGTCGTACCATAAACTGTACCCTAATCCCTCCCCATTCCCTAGCCCTAACCCTAACCCGAATCCTAAACTTGACCCTCACCCGAAGCCTTACCCTCACCCGTGCCCCAATCTTAACCAGTACACCAACAATAACTCGTGCCCTCACACGTACGCTACCCCCTAAGCGTTGTCGCACCCTAAACTGTACCTTAAACCCTCCCCATTCCCTAACCCTAACCCTAACACGAATCGTAACCCTGACCCTCACCGGAAGCCTTACCATCACTCTTGCCCTAATCCTAACCATTACACCAACACTAACTCGTGCCCTCACACGAACGCTAACCCTTAAGCGTAGTCGTACCCTAACCTTTACCCTAATCCCTCCCCATTCCCAAACCCTAACCCTAACCCAACCCTAATCTTAACCCTCTACTGAGACCTTACCCTCACCCGTTCCGTAATCTTAACCAGTACACCAACTCTAACTCGTGCACTCACACGTACACTAACCCTTAAGCGTTGTGATACCCTAAACTGCACCGTAACCCCTCCCCATTCCCTAACACTAACCCCAACCCGAATCCTAAACCTCACCCTCACCCGAAGCCTTACCCTCACCCATGACCTAATTTAACCTGTACACCAACACTAAACCATGCCCTCACACATACGCTAACCGTAAGCTGCAGCCGTACTCTAACCTGTACCCTAATAACTCTCCATTCCATAACCCTAACCCGAACCCGAACCCTAACGCTGACACACATCCGAAGCTTTACCCTCACCCGTGTCCTAATTTTAATCAGTACATCAACACTAACACATGCCCTCCAACGTAGGCTAACCCTAAACCGTTACCGTACCCAAACCTGTACCATAAACCCTCCCCATTCCCGAACCCTAACCCTAACCCAATCCCTAATCCTGACCCTCACCAGAAGCCTTACCCTCACCCGTGCCCTAATCTTAACCAGTACAGCAACACTAACTCGTTCCCTCACACGTACACTAACCCTTAAGCATTGTCGTACCCTAAACTGTACCCTAATCCCTCCCCATTCCCTAACCCTAACCTTAACCCGAATCCTAACCCTGACCCTCACCAGAAACCTTACCCTCAGCGGTGCCGTAATCTTAACCAGTACACCAACACTAAACCGTGCCCTCACACGTACGCTAACACTAAACCGCCGCCGTACCCTTACCTGTACCCTAACAAGTCTCCATTCCCTAATCCTAACCCGAACCCTAACCCTAACCCTGACATTTACCCGAAGATTTACACTCACCCGTGTCCTAATTGTAACGAGTACATCAACACTAACAAGTGCCCTCCAATGTAGGCTAACCCTAAACCGTTGCCGTACCCTAAATTGTACCCTAATCCCTCAAAATACCCTAACCCTAACCCTAACCCGAATCCTAATGCTTACCCTCACCCAAAGCCTTACCCTCACCCGTGACCTAATCTGAACCAGTACACCAACACTAAAACATTTCTTCACATGGACGCTAACCCTAAACCACAGCCGTACCCTAACCTGTACCCTAATCCCTCTCCATTCCATATCCCTAACCCTAACCCGAACCCTAACCCTGATTCTCACCGGAAGCTTTACTCTCACCCGTGTCCTAATTTTAACTAGTACTCAACATTAACCCCTGCCCTCCAACATAGGTTAACCCTAAACCGTTGCCGAACCCCAAGCTGTACCCTAATCCTTCCCAATTACCTAACCCTAACCCTAACCTGAATCCTAACCCTGACCCACACCCGAAGTCTTACTCTCACCGCTGCCGTAATATTAACCAGTACACCAGCAGTAACTCGTGCCCTCCCACGTACGCTAACACTTAAGCGTTGTCGTACCCTGAGCTGTACCCTAATCCCTCCCAATTCCCGAACCCTAAACCTAAACCGAATCTTAACCCTGACACTCACCAGAAGCCTTACCATCACCCTTGCCTAGTCTTAACCAGTACACCAACACTTACTCGTGCCCTCACATGTACGCTAACCCTTAAGTATTGTGGTACCCTAAACTGTACCCTAATCCCTCCCCATTCCCTATCCCTAACCCTAACCCAAACCCTAAACCTGACCCACTTCCGAGGCCTTACACTCACCCGTGCCCTAATCTTAACCAGTACACCAACACTTACTCGTGCCCTCACATGTACGCTAACCCTTAAGCGTTGTCGTGCCCTAAACTGTACCCTAATTCCTCCCCATTCCCTAATCCTAACCCTAACCCGATCCTAACCCTGACCCTCACCCGAAGCCTTACCTTCACCCGTGACCTAATCTTCAAAAGTACACAAACACTAAACCTTACCCTCACATGTACGCTAACACTAAACCGGAGCCGTACCTTAACCTGTACTCTAATCCCTCTCCATGCCATAACCGTAACCCTAACCGTAACCCGGACTCTCACCCGAAGCTTTACACTCAAACGTGTCCTAATCTTAACCAGTACATCAACACTAACCCATGCCCTCCAACGTAGGCTAACGCTAAACCGTTGCTGTAACCTAACCTGTACCCAAATCTCTCCCCATTACCTAAACCTATCCCTATACCAAACCCTAAACCTGACCCTCTTCCGAGGCCTTACACTCACCCGTGCCCTAATCTTAACCAGTACACCAACACTAACTCATGTCCTCACATGTACGCTAACTCTTAAGCATTGTCGTACCCTAAACAGTATCCTAATCCCTCCCCTTCCCTCATCCTAACCCTAACCCGAATCCTAACCCTGACACTCACACGACGCCTTAGCCTCAACTGTGACCTAATCTTAACCAGTACACCAACACTAAACCGTGCCCTCACACGTACGCTAACCCTAAACCGCAGCCGTACCATAACCTGTACCCTAATCCCTCTCCATTCCCTAACACTTACCCTAACCCGAACCGTAACGCTGACACTCACCCGAAGCATTACCCTCACCCATGTCCTAATTTTAACCAGTACATCAACACTAACCCATACCCTCCAACGTAGGCTAACCCTAAACCGGGCCGTACGTTAACCTGTACCCTAATTCCTCCCCATTCCTTAACCCTAACCCTAACCTAAACCCTAAACCTGACCCTCTTACGAGTCCTTGCCCTCACCCGTGGCCTAATCTTAACCAGTACACCAACACTAACTCGTGCCCTCACACGTACGCAAACCTCTAAGCGTTGTCGTACCCTATACAGTACACTAATTCCTCCCCATACCCTAACCCACACCCTAACCCTAACCCAAACCCTAACCCTGACCCTCACCCGAAGCCTCACCATCACCCTTGCCCTAATCTTAACCAGTACACCAACAGTAACTCGTTCATTCACACAAACGCTAATGCTTAAGCATTGTCGTACCCTACACTGTACACAAATCCCTCCCTATTCCGAAAACCTAACCCTAACCCAAACCCTAAACCTGACCCTCTTCTGAGGCGTTACACTCACCCCTGCCGTAATCTTAACCAATACACAAACACTAACACATGCCCTCACATGTACGCTAACCCTTAAGTGTTGTCGTACCCTAAACTGTACCCTAATCCCTCCCCATTCCCTAATCCAAACCCTAACCCGAATCCTAACCCTGACCCTCACCCGAGCCTTACCTTCACCTGTAACACAATCGTAACCAGTACACCAACACTAAACCGTGCTCACACACGAACACTAACCCTAAACCGCACCTGTACCCTAACCTGTACCCTAATCCCTCCCCATGCCCTAACCCTAACCCTAACCCGAATCCTAAACCTGACCCTCACCCGAAACCTTACCCTCACCGGTGCCGTAATCTTAACCAGCACACCAACACTAACACATGCCGTCATATGTACGCTAACCCTTAAGCGTTGTCGTACCCTAAAGTGTACCCTAATCCCTCCCCATTCAATAACCCTAACCAAAACCTGAATTCTAACACTGACCCTCACCCAAAGCCTTACCCTCACACGTGACCTAATCTTAACCAGTACCCCAACACTAAACCGTGCCCTCACACGTATGCTAAACCTAAACCGCAGCTATACCCTAACCTGTACCCTAATCCCTCCACATTCCCTAAACCTAACCATAACTAAACCCTAAACTTGACCCTCTTCCGAGGCCTTACCCTCACCCGTACCCTGATCTTAACCAGTACACCAACACTTACACATGCCCTCACACGTACGCAAACACCTAAGCGTTGTCGTACCCTAAACAGTACCTTAATCCCTCCCCATTCCCTAACCCACACCCTAACCCTAACCCAAACCCTAACCCTGACACACACCCGAAGCTTTACCCTCACCCGTGTCCTAATTTTAACCAGTACATCAACACTAACCCATGCCCTGCAACGTAGGCTAACCCTAAACCATTGCCATACCTTAACCTGTACCCTAATTCCTCCCCATTCCTTAACCCTAACCCTAACCCAAACCCTAAACCTGACCCTCTTCCGAGTCCTTACCCTCACCCGTGACCTAATCTTAACCAGTACACCAACACTAACTCTTGCCCTCACACGTACGCTAACCCTTAAGCATTGTCGTACCCTAAACTGTACCCTAAACCCTCCCCATTCAGTAACCCTAAACCTAAACCGAATCCTAACCCTGACACTTACCCGAAGCCTTACCCTCACCAGTGACCTAATCTTAACCAGTACACGAACACTAAACCGTGCCTCAAACGTACGCTAACCCTAAACAGCAGCCGTACCCTAACCTGTACCCTAATCCCTCTCCATGCCATAACCCTAACCCGAACCCGAACCCTATACCTGACTCTCACCCGTAGCTTTACCATCACCCGTGTCCTAATCTTAACCAGTACTCCAACACTAACTCATGCCCTCACACGTACGCTAACCCTTAAGCGTTGACATACCCTAAACTGTACCCTAATCCCTCCCCATTCCCTAACCCTAACCCTAACCCGAATCCTAAACTTAACCCTCACCCGAAGCCTTACCCTCACCCGTGACCTAATCTTAACCAGTACACCAACACTAAACCATGCCCTCACACGTACGCTAAACCTAAACCACAGCCATACCCTAACCTGTACCCTAATCCCACTCCATTCCATAACCCTAGCCCTAACCCGAACCCTAATTTGACACTCACCAGAAGCTTTACCCTCACCCGTGTCCTCATTTTAACCAGTACATCAACACTAACCCATGCCCTCCAACGTAGGCTAACCCTAAACCATTGCCATACCTTAACCTGTACCCTAATTCCTCCCCATTCCTTAACCCTAACCCTAAACCAAACCCTAAAACTGACCCTCTTCCGAGGCCTTACACTCACCCGTGCCCTAATGTTAACCACTACACCAACACTAACTCGTGCCCTCACACGTACGCTACCCCCTAAGCGTTGTCGCACACTAAACTGTACCCTAAACCCTCCCCATTCCCTAACCCTAACCCTAACTCGAATCCTAACCCTGACCCTCACCGGAAGCCTTACCATCACCCTTGCCCTAATCCTAACCATTACACCAGCACTAACTCGTGCCCTCACACGAACGCTAACCCTTAAGCATAGTCGTATCCTAACCTTTACCCTAATCCCTCCCCTTTCACAAATCCTAACCCTAACCCAACCCTAATCTTAACCCTCTACTGAGACCTTACCCTCACCCGTTCCATAATCTTAACCAGTACACCAACACTAACTCGTTCACTCACACGTACACTAACCCTTAAGCGTTTTGATACACTAAACTGTACCCTAACCCCTCCCCATTCCCTAACCCTACCCCTAAACCGAATCCTAAACCTGACTCTCACCCGAAGCCTTACCCTCACCCATGAACTAATTTAACCTGTACACCAACACTAAACCATGCCCTCACACATACGCTAACCGTAAGACGCAGCCGTACCCTAACCTGTAACCTAATAACTCTCCATTCCATAACCCTAACCCTAACCCGAGCCCTAACGCTGACACACATCCGAAGCTTTACTCTCACCCGTGTCCTAATTTTAATCAGTACATCAACACTAACCCATGCCCTCCAACGTAGGCTAACACTAAACCATTACCGTACCCAAACCTGTACCCTAATCCCTCCCCATTCCCGAACCCTAACCCTAACCCAATCCCTAATCCTGACCCTCACCAGAAGCCTTACCCTCACCCGTGTCCTAATCTTAACCAGTACAGCAACACTAATTCGTTCCCTCAAACTTACACTAACCCTTAAGCATTGTCGTACCCTAAACTGTACCCTAATCCCTCCCCATTTCCTAACCCTAACCCTAACCCGAATCCTAACCCTGACCCTCACCCGAAGCCTTACCCTCAGCGGTGCCATAACCTTAACCAGTACACCAACACTAAACCGTGCCCTCACACGTATGCTAACACTAAACCGCAGCCGTACCCTTTCCTGTACCCTAACCCGTCTCCATTCCCTAATCCTAACCCGAACCCTAACCCTAACCCTGACATTTACCCGAAGCTTTACACTCACCCTTTTCCTAATTGTAAGGAGTACATCAACACTAACACATGCCCTCCAATGTAGGCTAACACTAAACCGTTGCCGTGCCCTAAATTGTACCCTAATCCCTCCCCATACCCTAACCCTAACCCTAGCCCGAATCCTAACGCTGACCCTCACCCAAAGCCTTACCCTCACCCGTGACCTAATATTAACCAGTACACCCACACTAAACCATTTCTTCACACGGACGCTAACCCTAAACCGCAGCCGTACCTTAACCTGTACCCTAATCCCTCTCCATTCCATCTAAACCGTTGCCGAACCCCAAGCTGTCCCTACTCCTTCCCAATTCCCTAACCCTAACCCTAACCTGAATCCTAACCCTGATCCACACTCGAAGTCTTACCCTCACCGCTGCCGTAATCTTAACCGGTACACCAACAGTAACTCGTGCCCTCCCACGTACGCTAACATTTAAGCGTTGTCGTACCCTGAACTGTACCCTAATCCCTCCCAATTCCCGAGCCCTAAACCTAAACCGAATCTTAACCCTGACACTCACCAGAAGCCTTACCATCACCCTTGCCTAATCTTAACCAGTACACCAACACTTACTCGTGCCCTCACATGTACGCTAACCCTTAAGTATTGTGGTACCCTAAACTGTACCCTAATCCCTCCCCATTCCCTATGCCTAACCCTAACCCAAAGCCTAAACCTGACCCACTTCCGAGGCCTTACACTCACCCGTGCCCTAATCTTAACCAGTACACCAACACTTACTCGTGCCCTCACATGTACGCTAACCCTTAAGCGTTCTCGTGCCCTAAACTGTACCCTAATTCCTCCCCATTCCCTAATCCTAACCCTAACCCGAATCCTAACCCTGACCCTCACCTGAAGCCTTACCTTCACCCGTGACCTAATCTTCAAAAGTATACAGACACTAAACCGTGCCCTCACATGTACGCTAACCCTAAACCGCAGACGTACCTTAACCTGTACCCTAATCCCTCTCCATGCCATAACCCTAACCCTAACCGTAACCCGGACTCTCACCCGAAGCTTTACACTCAAACGTGTCCTAATCTTAACCAGTACATCAACACTAACCCCTGCCCTCCAACGTAGGCTAACGCTAAACCGTTGCTGTAACCTAACCTGTACCCAAATCTCTCCCCATTACCTAAACCTAACGCTAAACCAAACCCTAAACCTGACCCTCTTCCGAGGCCTTACACTCACCCGTGCCCTAATCTTAACCAGTACACCAACACTAACTCATGTCCTAACATGTACGCTAACTCTTAAGCGTTGTCGTACCCAAAACAGTATCCTAATCCCTCCCCATTCCCTCATCCTAACCCTAACCCGAATCCTAACCCTGACACTCACACGAAGCCTTAGCCTCACCCGTGACCTAATCTTAACCAGTACACCAACACTAAACCGTGCCCTCACACGTACGCTAACCCTAAACCGCAGCCGTACCATAACCTGTACCCTAATCCCTCCCCATTCCCTAAACCTTACCCTAACACGAACCGTAACGCTGACACTCACCCGAAGCATTACCCTCACCCATGTCCTAATTTTAACCAGTACATCAACACTAACCCATACCCTCCAACGTAGGCAAACCCTAAACCGGGCCGCACGTTAACCTGTACCCTAATTCCTCCCCATTCCTTAACCCTATCCCTAACCTAAACCCTAAACCTGACCCTCTTCCGAGTCCTTACACTCACCCGTGGCATAATTTTAACCAATACACAAACACTAACTCGTGCCCTCACACGTACGCAAACCCCTAAGCATTGTCGTACGCTATACAGTACACTAATTCCTCCCCATACCCTAACCCACACCCTAACCCTAACCCAAACCCAAACCCTGACCCTCACCCGAAGCCTTACCATCACCCTTGCCCTAATCTTAACCAGTACACCAACACTAACTCGTTCCTTCACACGAACTCTAACGCTTAAGCGTTTTCGTACCCTACACTGTACACAAATCAATCCCTATTCCCAAAACCTAACCCTAACCCAAACCCTAAACCTGACCCTCTTCTGAGGCCTTACACTCACCCGTGCCCTAATCTTAACCAGTACACAAACACTAACACATGCCCTCACATGTACACTAACCCTTAAGCATTGTCGTACCCTAAACTGTACCCTAATCCCTCCCCATTCCCTAATCCTACCCCTAATCCGAATCCTAACCCTGACCCTCACCCGAGCCTTACCTTCACCCATAACAAAATCGTAACCAGTACACCAACACTAAACCGTGCCCTCACAGGAACACTAACCCTAAACCGCACCTGTACCCTAACCTGTACCCTAATCCCTCCCCATGCCCTAACCTTAACCCTAACCCGAATCCTAAACCTGACCTTCACCCGAAACCTTACCCTCACCGGTGCCGTAATCTTAACCAGCACACCAACACTAACACATGCCGTCATATGTACGCTAACCCTTAAGCGTTGTCGTACCCTAAAGTGTACCCTAATCCCTCCCCATTCCATAACCCTAACCCTAACCCGAATTCTAGCACTGACCCTCACCCGAAGCCTTACCCTCACCCGTGACCTAATCTTAACCAGTACACCAACACTAAACCATGCCCTCACACGTATGCTAAACCTAAACCGCAGCCGTACCCTAACCTGTACCCTAATCCGTCCACATTCCCTAAACCTAACCATAACCAAACCCTAAACTTGACCCTCTCCCGAGGCCTTACCCTCACACGTACCCTCATCTTAACCAGTACACCAACACTAACTCATGCCCTCACACCTACGCAAACACCTAAGCGTTGTCGTACCCTAAACAGTACCTTAATCCCTCCCCATTCCCTAACCCCCACCCTAACCCTAACCCAAACCCTAACCCTGACACACACCCGAAGCTTTACCCTCACCTGTGTCCTAATTTTAACCAGTACATCAACACTAACCCATGCCCTGCAACGTAGGCTAACCCTACACCGTTGCCGTACCTTAACCTGTACCCTAATCCCTCCCCATTCCTTAACCCTAACCCTAACCCAAACCCTAAACCTGACCCTCTTCCGAGTCCTTACCCTCACCCGTGACCTAATCTTAACCAGTAAACCAACACTAAACCGTGCTCTCAAACGTACGCTAACCCTAAACCGCAGCCGTACCCTAACCTGTACCCTAATCCATCTCCATTCCCTAACCCTAACCCTAACACGAAGCCTAGCTCTGACAGTCACCCGAAGCGTTACCCTCACCCGTATCCTAATTTTAACCAGTATATCAACACTAACCCATTCCCTCCATCGTAGGCTAACTCTAAACAGTTGCCGTACGCTAACCTCTACCCTAATCCCTCCGCATTCCCTAAACCTAACCCTAATCCAAACCCTAAAACTGACCCTCTTCTTAAACCTTACACTCACCCGTTCCCTAATGTTAACCAGTACACCAACACTAACTCGTGCCCTCCCACGTACGCTACCCCCTAATCATTCTCTTTTCCTAAACTGTACCCTAAACCCTCCCCATTCCCTAACCCTTACCATAACCCGAATCCTAACCCTGACCCTCACACGAAGCCTTACCCTCACCGGTGCCGTAATCTTAACCAGTACACCAACACTAACTCATGCCTTCACATGTACACTAATCCTTAGGCGTTGTCGTTCCCTAAATTGTACCCTAATCCCTCCCCATTCCCTAACCCTCACCCTAACCCGAATCCTAACACTGACCCTAACCCGAAACCTTACCCTCACCCGTGAACTAATATTAACCAGTACACCTACACTAAACCATGCCCTCACATGTATGCTAACTCTAAACTGCAGCTGTAACATAACCTGTACCCTAATCACTCTCTATTCCATAACACTAACCCTAACCCGAACCCTAACCCTGACACTCACCAGAAGCTTTACCCTCACCTGTGTCCTAATTTTAAGCAGTACATCAAAACTAACCCATGCCCTCCAACGTAGGTTAACCCTAAACTGTTGCCATACCCTAACCTGTACCCTAATCCCTCCCCACTCCCTAAGCCTAACCCTAAACCAAACCCTAAAACTGACCCTCTTCCGAGGCCTTACACTCACCTGTGACTTAATCTTCACCAGTACACCAAGACTAACTTGTGCTCTCACACGTATTCTAAACCTTAAGTGTTGTCGTACCCTAAACTGTACCTTAATCACTCCGCATTCCCTAACCCTATACCTAACCCGAATGCTAACCCTGACCCTCACCAGAAGCCTTACCATCACCCTTGCCCTAATCCTAACCAGTACACCAACACTAACTCGTGCCCTCACACGAACGCTAACCCTTAAGCATAGTCGTACCCTAACCGTTACCCTAATCTCTCCCCATTCCCTAACCCTAACCCTAAACCAAACCCTACACCTGATCCTCTTCCGAGTCCTTACCCTCACCCGTGCCCTAATCTTAACCAGTACACCAACACTAACTTGTGCCCTCACACGTATGCTAACCCTTAAGCATTGTCGTACCCTAAACTCTACCCTAATCCCTCCCCATTCCCTGACCCTAATCCTAACCGGAATCCTATCCCTGACCCTCACCCGAAGCCTTACCATCACCCATGCCCTAATCTTAACCAGTACACCAACACTAACTCGTGCCCTCACACGTACGCTAACCCTAAACCGCAGCCGTACCCTAACCTGTACCTTAATACCTCTCCATTCCATATCCCTAACCCGAACCCGAACCCTAACCCTGACTCTCACCCGAAGCTTTACTCTCACCCGTGTCCTAATTTTAACCAGTACTTCAACACTAGCCCATGCCCTCCAACATAGTCTAACACAAAACCGTTGCCGTACCCCTAGCTGTACCCTAATCCCTCCCCATTCCCTAACCCTAACACTAATCCGAATCCTAACTCTGACCCTCGCCCGAAGCCTTACTCTCACCGCTGCCGTAATCTTAACCAGTATACCAACATTAACTCGTGTCCTCACACGTACGATAACACTTAAGCGTTGGCGTACCCTGAAGTGTACCCTAATCCCTCCCCATTCCATAACCCTAACCCAAACCCAAACACTAATTTGACACTCACCAGTAGATTTACCCTCACCCGTGTCCTAATTTTAACCAGTACATCAACACTAACCCATGCCCTCCAACGTAGGCTAACACTCAACCGTTGCCGTGCCCTAACCTGAACCCTAATGCGTCCCCATTCCCTAACCCTAACACTAACCCAAACCCTACACCTGACATTCTTCGGAGGCCTTACCCTCACCCGTGCCCTAAACTTAACCAGTACACCAACAGTAACTCGTGACCTCACACGTACGCTAAACCTTAAGCGTTGTTGTACCCTAAACTGTACCCTAATCCCTCCCCATTCCCTAACCCTAACCCTAACCCGAATCCTAACCCTGACCCTCACCCTAAGCCTTACCCTCACCCGTGACCTAATCTTAACCAGTACACCAGCACTAACTTGTTCCCTCACACATATGCCAATGCTTAAGCATTGTCGTACCCTAAACTGTAAAGTAATCCCTCCCCATTCCCTAACCATAACCCTAAACCGAATCCTATCCCTGACCCTCACCCGAAGCCTTACCCTCACCGCTGCAGTAATCTTAACCAGTACACCGACACTAAACCTTGTCTTCACACGTACTCTAACCTTAATCCACAGCCGTACCCTAAACTGTACCCTAAACCCTCTCCATGCCCGAACCCTAACCGTAACCCGAACCCTAACGCTGACACTCACCCGAAGCTTTACCGTCACCCATGTCCTAATTTTAACCAGTACATCAACACTAACCGATGCTCTCTAACATAGGTTAACCCTAAACCGTTACCGTACCCTATCCTATACCCTAATCCCTCCCCATTCCCTAACCCCAACCCTAACCCAATCCCTAATCCTGTCCCTCACCCGAAGCCTTACCCTCACCCGTGACCTAATCTTAAACAGTACACCAACACTAACTCGTGCCCTCACACGCACGCTAATCCTTAAGCGTTGTCGTACCCTAAACAGTACCCTAATCACTCCCAATTACCTAACCCTAACACTAACCCGAATCCTAACCCTGACCCTCACCCGAAGCCTTACCCTCACACGTGACCTAATCTTAACCAGTACACCAACACTAAATCATGCCCTCACACGTACGCTAACCCTAAACCGCAGCCGTACCCTAACATGTACCCTAATCCCACTCCATTCCATAACCCTAACCCTAACCCGAACCCTAATTTGACACTCACCAGAAGCTTTACCCTCACCCGTGTCCTAATTTTAACCAGTACATCAACACTAACCCATGCCCTCCAACGTAGGCTAACCCTAAACCGTTGCCGTACCCTAACCTATACCCTAATCCCTCCCCATTCCCTAAACCTAACCCTGACCCACACCCTAAACCTGACCCTCTTCCGAGTCCTCACCCTCACCCGTGCCCTAATCTTAACCAGTAAAACAACACTAACTTGTGCCTTCACACGTATGCTAACCCTTAAGCATTGTCGTACCCTATCCTGTACCCTAATCCCTCTCCATTCTATATCCGTAACCCTAACCCGAACCCTAAGCCTGACTCTAACCCAAAGCTTTATTCTCACCCGTGTCCTAATTTTAACCAGTACTTCAACACTAACCCATGCCCTCCAACATAGGCTAACCCTAAACCGTTGCGGTACCCCAAGCTGTACCTTAATCCCTCCCCATTCCCTAACCCTAACCCTAACCCGAATACTAAGCCTGACCCTCACACGAAGCCTTAGGCTCACCGGTGCCGTAATGTTAACCAGTACATCAACACTAACTCGTGCCCTCACACGCACGCTAACCCTTAAGCGGTGTCGTACCCTAAACAGTACCCTAATCCCTCCCAATTACCTAACCCTAAACCTAAACCGAATAATAACCCTGACCCTCACTCGAAGCCTTACCATCACCCTTGCCCTAATTTTAACAAGTACACCAAAACTAACTGGTGCCCTCACACTTACGTTAACCCTTAAGCGTTGTAGTTCCCGACACTGTACCCTAATCCCTGCCTATTCCCTAAACCTAACCCTAACGTGAATCCTAACCCTGACCCTCACCCAAAGCCTTACCCTCACCGGTGACCGAATCTTACCCAGTACACCAACAGTAACTAGTGCCCTCACACGATCGCTATCCCTTAAGCGTTGTCGTACGCTAACTTGTACCCTAATTCCTCCCCAATCCCGAACCCTAAACCTAACCCCAACCCTAAACATGACCCTCTTCCGAGGCCTTACACTCACCCGTGCCGTAATCTTAACCAGTACACCAACACTAACTCGTGCCCTCACACGCACCCTAAACCTTAAGCATTGTCGTACCCTTAACTGTACCCTCAACCCTCCCCATTCCCTAACCCTAACCCTAACCCGAATCCTAACCCTGACCCTCACCAGAAGCCTTACCATCGCCCTTGCCCTAATCCTAACCACTACACCAACACTAACTTGTGCCCTCACACGAACGCTAACCCTTAAGCGTAGTCGTACCCTAACCTTTACCCTAATCCCTCCCCATTCCCTAACCCTAACCCTAACCCAACCCTAATCTTAACCCTCTACTGAGACCTTACCCTCACCCGTTCCGTAATCTTAACCAGTACACCAACACTAACAATTGCACTCACACGTACACTAACCCTTAAGCGTTGTGATACCCTAAACTGTACCCTAACCCCTCCCCATTCCCTAACCCTAACTCTAACCCGAATCCTAAACCTGACCCTCACCCGAAGCCTTACCCTCACCCATGACCTAATTTAACCTGTACACCAACACTAAACCATGCCCTCACACATACGCTAACCATAAGCCACAGACGTACCCTAACCTGTACCCTAAAAACTCTCCATTCCATAACCCTAACCATAAGCCGAACCCTAACGCTGACACACATTCGAAGCTTTACCCTCACCCGTGTCCTAATTTTAATCAGTACATCAACACTAACCCATGCCCTCCAACGTAGGCCACCCCTAAACCGTTACCGTACCCTAACCTGTGCCCTAATCCTTCCCCATTCCCAAACCCTTACCCTACCCCATCCCTAATCCTGACCGTCACCCGAAGCCTTACCCTCACCCGTGCCCTAAACTTAACCAGTACAGCAACACTAACTCGTTCCCTCACACGTACACTAAACCTTAAGCATTGTCGTACCCTAAACTGTACCCTAATCCCTCCCCATTCCCTAACCCTAACCCTAGCCCGAATCCTAACCCGGACCCTCACCCGAAGCGTTACCCTCAGCGGTGCCTTAATCTTAACCATTACACCAACACTAAACCGTGCCTTCACACGTACGCTAACACTAAACCGCAGCCGTACCCTTACCTGTACCCTAACCCGTCTCCATTCTCTAATCCTAACCCGAAGCCTAACACTAACCCTGATATTTACCCGAAGCTTTACACTCACCTGTGTCCTAATTGTAACGAGTACATGAACACTAACACATGCCTTCCAATGTAGGCTAACCCTAAACCTATTCCATACCCGAAATTGTACCCTAATCCCTCCCCATTCCCTAACCCTAACCGTAACCCGAATCTTAACGCTGACCCTCACCCAAAGCATTACCCTCACCCGTGACTTAATCTTAACCAGTACACCAACACTAAACCATTTCTTCTCACGGACGCTAACCCTAAACCGCAGCCGTACCCTAACCTGTACCCTAATCCCTCTCCATTCCATATCCCTAACCCTAACCTGAACCCTAACCCTGATTCTCACCTGAAGCTTTACTCTCACCCATGTCCTAATTTTAACCAGTACTTCAACACTAACCCATGCCCTCCAACATAGGCTAACCCTAAACCGTTGCCGAACCCCAAGCTGTAGCCTAATCCTTCCCAGTTCCCTAACCCTAACCCTAACCTGAATCCTAACCCTGACCCACACCCGAAGTCTTAACCTCAACGCTGCCGTAATCTTAACCAGTACACCAACAGTAACTCTTGCCCTCCCACGTACGCTAGCACTTAAGCGTTGTCGTACCCTGAACTGTACCCTACTCCCTCCCAATTCACTAACCCACACCCTAACCCTAACCCAAACCCTAAACCTGACACTCATCCGAAGCTTTACACTCACCCGTGTCCTAATTTTAACCGGTGCATCAACACCAACCCAGACCCTCCAACGTAGGCTAACCCTAAACCATTGCCATACCCTAACCTGTACGCTAATCCCTCCCCATTCCCTAACCCTAACCCTAACCCAAACCCCATACCTGACCCTCTTCCGAGTCCTTACCCTCACCCGTGCCCTAATCTTAACCAGTACACCAACACTAACTCGTGCCCTCACACGTACCCTAAACCTTAAGCATTGTCGTACCATAAACTGCAGCCTAATCCCTCCCCATTCCCTAACTCTAACCCTAACCCGAATGCTAACCCTGACCCTCACCCGAAGCCTTACCCTCACCGGTGCCGTAATCTTAACCAGTATACTAACACTAACTTGTGCCCTCACATGTACGCTAACCCTTAATCGTTGTCATACACTAAACTGTACCCTAATCCCTCCCCATTCCCTAACCCTAACCCTAATCCGAATCCTAACCCTGACGCCCACCCGAAGCCTTACCCTCACCCGTGACCTAATCTTAACCAGTACACCAACACTAAACAGTGCCCTCACACGTTCGCTAACCCTAAACCACAGCCGTACCCTAAACTGTACCCTAATCCCTCTTCATTCCATAACCCTAACCCTAAACCGAATCCTAACGCTGACACTCACCCGAAGCTTTACCCTCACCCGTGTCCTAACTTTAACAAGTACATCAACATTAACCGATGCTCTCTAACGTAGGTTAACCCTAAACTGTTACCGTACCCTATCCTATACCCTAATCCCTCCCCATTCCCTAACCCGAACCCTAACCCAATCCCTAATCCTGTCCCTCACCCGAAGCCTTACCCTCACCCGTGACCTAATCTTAAACAGTAAACCAACACTAACTCGTTCCCTCACACATACGCTAACCCTTAAGCAATGTCGTAACCTAAACTGTACCCTAATCCCTCCCCATTCCCTAACCCTAACACTAACCCGAATCCTAACCCTGACCCTCACCCGAAGCCTTACCCTCACACGTGACCTAATCTTAACCAGTAAACCAACACTAAATCATGCCCTCACACGTACGCTAACCCTAAACCGCAGCCGTACCCTAACATGTACCCTAATCCCACTCCATTCCATAACCCTAACCCTAACCCGAACCCTAATTTGACACTCACCAGAAGCTTTACCCTCACCCGTGTCCTAATTTTAACCAGTACATCAACACTAACCCATGCCCTCCAACGTAGGCTAACCCTAAACCGTTGCCGTACCCTAACCTATACACTAATCCCTCTCCATTCCCTAAACCTAACCCTGACCCACACCCTAAACCTGACCCTCTTCCGAGTCCTCACCCTCACCCGTGCCCTAATCTTAACCAGTACAACAACACTAACTTGTGCCTTCACACGTATGCTAACCCTTAAGCATTGTCGTACCCTATCCTGTACCCTAATCCCTCTCCATTCTATATTCATAACCCTAACCCGAACCCTAAGCCTGACTCTAACCCAAAGGTTTATTCTCACCCGTGTCCTAATTTTAACCAGTACTTCAACACTAACCCATGCCCTCCAACATAGGCTAACCCTAAACCGTTGCCGTACCCCAAGCTGTACCTTAATCCCTCCCCATTCCCTAACCCTAACCCTAACCCGAATACTAAGCCTGACCCTCACACGAAGCCTTAGGCTCACCGGTGCCGTAATGTTAACCAGTACATCAACACTAACTCGTGCCCTCACACGCACGCTAACCCTTAAGCGTTGTCGTACCCTAAACAGTACCCTAATCCCTCCCAATTACCTAACCCTAAACCTAAACCGAATAATAACCCTGACCCTCACTCGAAGCCTTACCATCACCCTTGCCCTAACTTTAACAAGTACACCAAAACTAACTGGTGCCCTCACACTTACGTTAACCCTTAAGCGTTGTAGTTCCCGACACTGTACCCTAATCCCTGCCTATTCCCTAAACCTAACCCTAACGTGAATCCTAACCCTGACCCTCACCCAAAGCCTTACCCTCACCGGTGACCGAATCTTACCCAGTACACCAACAGTAACTAGTGCCCTCACACGATCGCTATCCCTTAAGCGTTGTCGTACGCTAACTTGTACCCTAATTCCTCCCCAATCCCGAACCCTAAACCTAACCCCAACCCTAAACATGACCCTCTTCCGAGGCCTTACACTCACCCGTGCCGTAATCTTAACCAGTACACCAACACTAAATCGTGCCCTCACACGCACCCTAAACCTTAAGCATTGTCGTACCCTAAACTGTACCCTCAACCCTCCCCATTCCCTAACCCTAACCCTAACCCGAATCCTAACCCTGACCCTCACCAGAAGCCTTACCATCACCCTTGCCCTAATCCTAACCATTACACCAACACTAACTCGTGCCCTCACACGAACGCTAACCCTTAAGCGTAGTCGTACCCTAACCTTTACCCTAATCCCTCCCCATTCCCTAACCCTAACCCTAACCCAACCCTAATCTTAACCCTCTACTGAGACCTTACCCTCACCCGTTCCGTAATCTTAACCAGTACACCAACACTAACACTTGCACTCACACGTACACTAACCCTTAAGCGTTGTGATACCCTAAACTGTACCCTAACCCCTCCCCATTCCCTAACCCTAACTCTAACCCGAATCCTAAACCTGACCCTCACCCGAAGCCTTACCCTCACCCATGACCTAATTTAACCTGTACACCAACACTAAACCATGTCCTCACACATACGCTAACCATAAGCCGCAGCCGTAACCTAACCTGTACCCTAAAAACTCTCCATTCCATAACCCTAACCCTAAGCCGAACCCTAACGCTGACACACATTCGAAGCTTTACCCTCACCCGTGTCCTAATTTTAATCAGTACATCAACACTAACCCATGCCCTCCAACGTAGGCTAACCCTAAACCGTTACCGTACCCTAACCTGTGCCCTAATCCTTCCCCATTCCCAAACCCTTACCCTACCCCATCCCTAATCCTGACCGTCACCCGAAGCCTTACCCTCACCCGTGCCCTAAACTTAACCAGTACAGCAACACTAACTTGTTCCCTCACACGTACACTAACCCTTAAGCATTGTCGTACCCTAAACTGTACCCTAATCCCTCCCCATTCCCTAACCCTAACCCTAGCCCGAATCCTAACCCGGACCCTCACCCGAAGCGTTACCCTCAGCGGTGCCTTAATCTTAACCATTAAACCAACACTAAACCGTGCCCTCACACGTACGCTAACACTAAACCGCAGCCGTACCCTTACCTGTACCCTAACCCGTCTCCATTCCCTAATCCTAACCCGAAGCCTAACCCTAACCCTGATATTTACCCGAAGCTTTACACTCACCCGTGTCCTAATTGTAACGAGTACATCAACACTAACACATGCCTTCCAATTTAGGCTAACCCTAAACCTATGCCATACCCGAAATTGTACCCTAATCCCTCCCCATTCCCTAACCCTAACCGTAACCCGAATCTTAACGCTGACCCTCACCCAAAGCATTACCCTCACCCGTGACTTAATCTTAACCAGTACACCAACACTAAACCATTTCTTCTCACGGACGCTAACCCTAAACCGCAGCCGTACCCTAACCTGTACCCTAATCCCTCTCCATTCCATATCCCTAACCCTAACCTGAACCCTAACCCTGATTCTCACCTGAAGCTTTACTCTCACCCATGTCCTAATTTTAACCAGTACTTCAACACTAACCCATGCCCTCCAACATAGGCGAACGCTAAACCGTTGCCGAACCCCAAGCTGTAGCCTAATCCTTCCCAGTTCCCTAACCCTAACCCTAACCTGAATCCTAACCCTGACCCACACCCGAAATCTTAACCTCACCGCTGCCGTAATCTTAACCAGTACACCAACAGTAACTCGTGCCCTCCCACGTACGCTAGCACTTAAGCGTTGTCGTACCCTGAACTGTACCCTAATCCCTCCCAATTCACTAACCCTCACCCTAACCCTAACCCAAACCCTAAACCTGACACTCATCCGAAGCTTTACACTCACCCGTGTCCTAATTTTAACCAGTACATCAACACTAACCCAGACCCTCCAACGTAGGCTAACCCTAAACCATTGCCATACCTTAACCTGTACCCTAATCCCTCCCCGTTCCCTAACCCTAACCCTAACCCAAACCCCATACCTGACCCTCTTCCGAGTCCTTACCCTCACCCGTGCCCTAATCTTAACCAGTACACCAACACTAACTCGTGCCCTCACACGTACCCTATACCTTAAGCATTGTCGTACCATAAACTGCAGCCTAATCCCTCCCCATTCCCTAACTCTAACCCTAAACCGAATCGTAAAACTGACCCTCACTCGAAGCCTTACCCTCACCGATGCCGTAATCTTAACCAGTAGTCCAACACAAACTCGTGCCCTCACATGCACGCTAACCCTTAATCGTTGTCATACACTAAACTGTACCCTAATCCCTTCCCATTCCCTAACCCTAACCCTAACCCAAACCCTAATTTGACACTCACCAGAAGCTTTACCTTCACCCGTGTCCTAATTTTAACCAGTACATCAACACTAACCCATACCCTCCAACGTAGGCTAACCCTAAACCGTTGCCGTACCCTAACCTGTACCCTAATCCCTCCCCATTTCCTAACCCTAACCCTGACGCACATCCTAAACCTGACCCTCTTCCGAGTCCTTACCCTCACCCGTGCCCTAATCTTAACCAGTACACCAACACTAACTCGTGCCTTCACACGTAAACTAACCCTTAAGCAATGTCGTAACCTAAACTGTACCCTAATCCCTCCATATTCCCTAACCCTAACCCTAACCCGAATCCTAAACTTGACCCTCACCCGAAGCCTTACCCTCACACGTGACCTAATCTTAACCAGTACACCAACACTAAACCATGCCCTCACACATACGCTAACCCTAAACCACAGCCGTACCCTAACATGTACCCTAATCCCACTCCATTCCATAACCCTAACCCTAACCCGAACCCTAATTTGACACTCACCAGAAGCTTTACCCTCACCCGTGTCCTAATTTTAACCAGTACATCAACATTAACCCATGCCCTCCAACGTAGGCTAACCCAAAACCGTTGCCGTACCCTAACCTATACCCTAATCCCTCCCCATTCCCTAAACCTAACCCTGACCCACACCCTAAACCTGACCCTCTTCCGAGTCCTCACCCTCACCCGTGCCCTAATCTTAACCAGTACAACAACACTAACTTGTGCCTTCACACGTATGCTAACCCTTAAGCATTGTCGTACCCTATCCTGTACCCTAATCCCTCTCCATTCTATATCCGTAACCCTAACCCGAACCCTAAACCTGACTCTAACCCAAAGCTTTATTCTCACCCGTGTCCTAATTTTAACCAGTACTTCAACCCTAACCCATGCCCTCCAACATAGGCTAACCCTAAACCGTTGCCGTACCCCAAGCTGTACCTTAATCCCTCCCCATTCCCTAACCCTAACCCTAACCCGAATACTAAGCCTGACCCTCACACGAAGCCTTAGGCTCACCGGTGCCGTAATCTTAACCAGTACATCAACACTAACTCGTGCCCTCACACGCACGCTAACCCTTAAGCGTTGTTGTACCCTAAACAGTACCCTAATCCCTCCCAATTACCTAACCCTAAACCGAATAATAACCCTGACCCTCACTCGAAGCCTTACCATCACCCTTGCCCTAATTTTAACAAGTACACCAAAACTAACTGGTGCCCTCACACTTACGTTAACCCTTAAGCGTTGTAGTTCCCGAAACTGTACCCTAATCCCTGCCTATTCCCTAAACCTAACCCTAACGTGAATCCTAACCCTGACCCTCACCCAAAGCCTTACCCTCACCGGTGACCGAATCTTACCCAGTACACCAACAGTAACTAGTGCCCTCACACGATCGCTATCCCTTAAGCGTTGTCGTACGTTACCTTGTACCTTAATTCCTCCCCAATCCCGAACCCTAAACCTAACCCCAACCCTAAACATGACCCTCTTCCGAGGCCTTACACTCACCCGTGCCGTAATCTTAACCAGTACACCAACACTAACTCGTGCCCTCACACGCACCCTAAACCTTAAGCATTGTCGTACCCTAAACTGTACCCTCAACCCTCCCCATTCCCTAACCCTAACCCTAACCCGAATCCTAACCCTGTCCCTCACCAGAAGCCTTACCATCACCCTTGCCCTAATCCTAACCATTACACCAACACTAACTCGTTCCCTCACACGAACGCTAACCCTTAAGCGTAGTCGTACCCTAACCTTTACCCGAATCCCTCCCCATTCCCTAACCCTAACCCTAACCCAACCCTAATCTTAACCCTCTACTGAGACCTTACCCTCACCCGTTCCGTAATCTTAACCAGTACACCAACACTAACACGTGCACTCACACGTACACTAACCCTTAAGCGTTGTGATACTCTAAACTGTACCCTAACCCCTCCCCATTCCCTAACCCTAACTCTAACCCGAATCCTAAACCTGACCCTCACCCGAAGCCTTACCCTCACCCATGACCTAATTTAACCTGCACACCAACACTAAACCATGCCCTCACACATACGCTAACCATAAGCCGCAGCCGTACCCTAACCTGTACCCTAAAAACTCTCCATTCCATAACCCTAACCCTAAGCCGAACCCTAACGCTGACACACATCCGAAGCTTTACCCTCACCCGTGTCCTAATTTTAATCAGTACATCAACACTAACCCATGCCCTCCAACGTAGGCTAACCCTAAACCGTTACCATACCCTAACCTGTACCCTAATCCCTCCCCTTTCCCCAACCCTTACCCTACCCCATCCCTAATCCTGACCGTCACCCGAAGCCTTACCCTCACCCGTGCCCTAATCTTAACCAGTACAGCAACACTAACTCGTTCCCTCACACGTACACTAACCCTTAAGCATTGTCGTACCCTAAACTGTACCCTAATCCCTCCCCATTCCCTAACCCTAACCCTAGCCCGAATCCTAACCCGGACCCTCACCCGAAACGTTACCCTCAGCGGTGCCTTAATCTTAACCATTACACCAACACTAAACCGTGCCCTCACACGTACGCTAACACAAAACCGCAGCCGTACCCTTACCTGTACCCTAACCCGTCTCCATTCCCTAATCCTAACCCGAAGCCTAACCCTAACCCTGACATTTACCCGAAGCTTTACACTCACCCGTGTCCTAATTGTAACGAGTACATCAACACTAATACATGCCCTCCAATGTAGGCTAACCCTAAACCTATGCCGTACCCGAAATTGTACCCTAATCCCTCCCCATTCCCTAACCCTAACCCTAACCGGAATCTTAACGCTGACCCTCACCCAAAGCATTACCCTCACCCGTGACTTAATATTAACCAGTACACCAACACTAAACCATTTCTTCTCACGGACGCTAACCCTAAACCGCAGCCGTACCCTAACCTGTACCCTAATCCCTCTCCATTCCATATCCCTAACCCTAACCTGAACCCTAACCCTGATTCTCACCTGAAGCTTTACTCTCACCCATATCCTAATTTTAACCAGTACTTCAACACTAACCCATGCCCTCCAACATAGGCGAACGCTAAACCGTTGCCGAACCCCAAGCTGTAGCCTAATCCTTCCCAGTTCCCTAACCCTAACCCTAACCTGAATCCTAACCCTGACCCACACCCGAAGTCTTAACCTCACCGCTGCCGTAATCTTAACCAGTACACCAACAGTAACTCGTGCCCTCCCACGTACGCTAGCACTTAAGCGTTGTCGTACCCTGAACTGTACCCTAATCCCTCCCAATTCACTAACCCTCACCCTAACCCTAACCCAAACCCTAAACCTGACACTCATCCGAAGCTTTACACTCACCCGTGTCCTAATTTTAACCAGTACATCAACACTAACCCAGACCCTCCAACGTAGGCTAACCCTAAACCATTGCCATACCCTAACCTGTACCCTAATCCCTCCCCATTCCCTAACCCTAACCCTAACCCAAACCCCATACCTGACCCTCTTCCGAGTCCTTACCCTCACCCGTGCCCTAATCTTAACCAGTACACCAACACTAACTCGTGCCCTCACAAGTACCCTATACCTTAAGCATTGTCGTACCATAAACTGCAGCCTAATCCCTCCCCATTCCCTAACTCTAACCCTAACCCGAATCGTAACCCTGACCCTCACCCGAAGCCTTACCCTCACCGATGCCGTAATCTTAACCAGTAGTCCAACACAAACTCGTGCCCTCACATGCACGCTAACCCTTAATCGTTGTCATACACTAAACTGTACCCTAATCCCTTCCCATTCCCTAACCCTAACCCTAACCCAAACCCTAATTTGACACTCACCAGAAGCTTTACCTTCACCCGTGTCCTAATTTTAACCAGTACATCAACACTAACCCATTCCCTCCAACGTAGGCTAACCCTAAACCGTTGCCGTACCCTAACCTGTACCCTAATCCCTCCCCATTTCCTAACCCTAACCCTGACGCACACCCTAAACCTGAACCTCTTCCGAGTCCTTACCCTCACCCGTGCCCTAATCTTAACCAGTACACCAACACTAACTCGTGCCTTCACACGTAAACTAACCCTTAAGCAATGTCGTAACCTAAACTGTACCCTAATCCCTCCATATTCCCTAACCCTAACCCTAACCCGAATCCTAAACTTGACCCTCACCCGAAGCCTTACCCTCAAACGTGACCTAATCTTAACCAGTACACCAACACTAAACCATGCCCTCACACGTACGCTAACCCTAAACCACAGCCGTACCCTAACATGTACCCTAATCCCACTCCATTCCATAACCCTAACCCTAACCCGAACCCTAATTTGACACTCACCAGAAGCTTTACCCTCACCCGTGTCCTAATTTTAACCAGTACATCAACATTAACCCATGCCCTCCAACGTAGGCTAACCCAAAACCGTTGCCGTACCCTAACCTATACCCTAATCCCTCCCCATTCCCTAAACCTAACCCTGACCCACACCCTAAACCTGACCCTCTTCCGAGTCCTCACCCTCACCCGTGCCCTAATCTTAACCAGTACAACAACACTAACTTGTGCCTTCACACGTATGCTAACCCTTAAGCATTGTCGTACCCTATCCTGTACCCTAATCCCTCTCCATTCTATATCCGTAACCCTAACCCGAACCCTAAGCCTGACTCTAACCCAAAGCTTTATTCTCACCCGTGTCCTAATTTTAACCAGTACTTCAACACTAACCCATGCCCTCCAACATAGGCTAACCCTAAACCGTTGCCGTACCCCAAGCTGTACCTTAATCCCTCCCCATTCCCTAACCCTAACCCTAACCCGAATACTAAGCCTGACCCTCACACGAAGCCTTAGGCTCACCGGTGCCGTAATCTTAACCAGTACATCAACACTAACTCGTGCCCTGACACGCACGCTAACCCTTAAGCGTTGTCGTACCCTAAACAGTACCCTAATCATTCCCAATTACCTAACCCTAAACCTAAATCGAATCCTAACCCTGACCTTCACTCGAAGCCTTACCATCACCCTTGCCCTAATTTTAACAAGTACACCAAAACTAACTGGTGCCCTCACACTTACGTTAACCCTTAAGCGTTGTAGTTCCCGAAACTGTACCCTAATCCCTGCCTATTCCCTAAACCTTACCCTAACCTGAATCCTAACCCTGACCCTCACCCAAAGCCTTACACTCACCGGTGACCGAATCTTAACCAGTACACCAACAGTAACTAGTGCCCTCACACGATCGCTATCCCTTAAGCGTTGTCGTACCCTAACTTGTACCCTAATTCCTCCCCAATCCCTAACCCTAACCCTAACCCAAACCCTAAACCTGACCCTCTTCCGAGGCCTTACACTCACCCGTGCCGTAATCTTAACAGGTACACCAACACTAACTCGTTCCCTAACACGCACCCTAAACCTTAAGCGTTGTAGTACCCTAAAGTGTACCCTAATCCCTCCCCATTCCTTAACCCTAACCCTAACCCGAATGCTAACCCTGACCCTCACCCGAAGCCTTACCCTCACCGGTGCCGTAATCTTAACCAGTATACTAACACTAACTTGTGCCCTCACATGTACGCTAACCCTTAATCGTTGTCATACACTAAACTGTACCCTAATCCCTCCCCATTCCCTAACCCTAACCCTAAACCGAATCCTAACCCTGACGCCCACCCGAAGCCTTACCCTCACCGGTGACCTAATCTTAACCAGTACACCAACACTAAACAGTGCCCTCACACGTTCGCTAACCCTAAACCACAGCCGTACCCTAAACTGTACCCTAATCCCTCTTCATTCCATAACCCTAACCCTAAACCGAATCCTAACGCTGACACTCACCCGAAGCTTTACCCTCACCCGTGTCCTAATTTCAACCAGTACATCAACACTAACCGATGCTCTCTAACGTAGGTTAACCCTAAACTGTTACCGTACCCTATCCTATACCCTAATCCCTCCCCATTCCCTAACCCGAACCCTAACCCAATCCTTAATCCTGTCCCTCACCCGAAGCCTTACCCTCACCCGTGACCTAATCTTAAACAGTAAACCAACACTAACTCGTTCCCTCACACATACGCTAACCCTTAAGCAATGTCGTAACCTAAACTGTACCCTAATCCCTCCCCATTCCCTAACCCTAACACTAACCCGAATCCTAACCCTGACCCTCACCCGAAGCCTTACCCTCACACGTGACCTAATCTTAACCAGTACACTAACACTAAATCATGCCCTCACACGTACGCTAACCCTAAACCGCAGCCGTACCCTAACATGTACCCTAATCCCACTCCATTCCATAACCCTAACCCTAACCCGAACCCTAATTTGACACTCACCAGAAGCTTTACCCTCACCCGTGTCCTAATTTTAACCAGTACATCAACACTAACCCATGCCCTCCAACGTAGGCTAACCCTAAACCGTTGCCGTACCCTAACCTATACCCTAATCCCTCCCCATTCCCTAAACCTAACCCTGACCCACACCCTAAACCTGACCCTCTTCCCAGTCCTCACCCTCACCCGTGCCCTAATCTTAACCAGTAAAACAACACTAACTTGTGCCTTCACACGTATGCTAACCCTTAAGCATTGTCGTACCCTATCCTGTACCCTAATCCCTCTCCATTCTATATTCGTAACCCTAACCCGAACCCTAAGCCTGACTCTAACCCAAAGCTTTATTCTCACCCGTGTCCTAATTTTAACCAGTACTTCAACACTAACCCATGCCCTCCAACATAGGCTAACCCTAAACCGTTGCCGTACCCCAAGCTGTACCTTAATCCCTCCCCATTCCCTAACCCTAACCCTAACCCGAATACTAAGCCTGACCCTCACACGAAGCCTTAGGCTCACCGGTGCCGTAATCTTAACCAGTACATCAACACTAATTCGTGCCCTCACACGCACGCTAACCCTTAAGCGTTTTCGTACCCTAAACAGTACCCTAATCCCTCTCAATTACCTAACCCTAAACCTAAACCGAATAATAACCCTGACCCTCACTCGAAGCCTTACCATCACCCTTGCCCTAATTTTAACAAGTACACCAAAACTAACTGGTGCCCTCACACTTACGTTAACCCTTAAGCGTTGTAGTTCCCGACACTGTACCCTAATCCCTGCCTATTCCCTAAACCTAACCCTAACGTGAATCCTAACCCTGACCCTCACCCAAAGCCTTACCCTCACCGGTGACCGAATCTTACCCAGTACACCAACAGTAACTAGTGCCCTCACACGATCGCTATCCCTTAAGCGTTGTCGTACGCTAACTTGTACCCTAATTCCTCCCCAATCCCGAACCCTAAACCTAACCCCAACCCTAAACATGACCCTCTTCCGAGGCCTTACACTCACCCGTGCCGTAATCTTAACCAGTACACCAACACTAACTCGTGCCCTCACACGCACCCTAAACCTTAAGCATTGTCGTACCCTAAACTGTACCCTCAACCCTCCCCATTCCCTAACCCTAACCCTAACCCGAATCCTAACCCTGACCCTCACCAGAAGCCTTACCATCACCCTTGCCCTAATCCTAACCATTACACCAACACTAACTCGTGCCCTCACACGAACGCTAACCCTTAAGCGTAGTCGTACCCTAACCTTTACCCGAATCCCTCCCCATTCCCTAACCCTAACCCTAACCCAACCCTAATCTTAACCCTCTACTGAGACCTTACCCTCACCCGTTCCGTAATCTTAACCAGTACACCAACACTAACACTTGCACTCACACGTACACTAACCCTTAAGCATTGTGATACCCTAAACTGTACCCTAACCCCTCCCCATTCCCTAACCCTAACTCTAACCCGAATCCTAAACCTGACCCTCACCCGAAGCCTTACCCTCACCCATGACCTAATTTAACCTGTACACCAACACTAAACCATGCCCTCACACATACGCTAACCATAAGCCACAGACGTACCCTAACCTGTACCCTAAAAACTCTCCATTCCATAACCCTAACCCTAAGCCGAACCCTAACGCTGACACACATTCGAAGCTTTACCCTCACCCGTGTCCTAATTTTAATCAGTACATCAACACTAACCCATGCCCTCCAACGTAGGCTACCCCTAAACCGTTACCGTACCCTAACCTGTGCCCTAATCCTTCCCCATTCCCCAACCCTTACCCTACCCCATCCCTAATCCTGACCGTCACCCGAAGCCTTACCCTCACCCGTGCCCTAAACTTAACCAGTACAGCAACACTAACTCGTTCCCTCACACGTACACTAACCCTTAAGCATTGTCGTACCCTAAACTGTACCCTAATCCCTCCCCATTCCCTAACCCTAACCCTAGCCCGAATCCTAACCCGGACCCTCACCCGAAGCGTTACCCTCAGCGGTGCCTTAATCTTAACCATTACACCAACACTAAACCGTGCCCTCACACGTACGCTAACACTAAACCGCAGCCGTACCCTTACCTGTACCCTAACCCGTCTCCATTCCCTAATCCTAACCCGAAGCCTAACCCTAACCCTGATATTTACCCGAAGCTTTACACTCACCTGTGTCCTAATTGTAACGAGTACATGAACACTAACACATGCCTTCCAATGTAGGCTAACCCTAAACCTATGCCATACCCGAAATTGTACCCTAATCCCTCCCCATTCCCTAACCCTAACCGTAACCCGAATCTTAACGCTGACCCTCACCCAAAGCATTACCCTCACCCGTGACTTAATCTTAACCAGTACACCAACACTAAACCATTTCTTCTCACGGACGCTATACCCTAAACCGCAGCCGTACCCTAACCTGTACCCTAATCCCTCTCCATTCCATATCCCTAACCCTAACCTGAACCCTAACCCTGATTCTCACCTGAAGCTTTACTCTCACCCATGTCCTAATTTTAACCAGTACTTCAACACTAACCCATGCCCTCCAACATAGGCGAACGCTAAACCGTTGCCGAACCCCAAGCTGTAGCCTAATCCTTCCCAGTTCCCTAACCCTAACCCTAACCTGAATCCTAACCCTGACCCACACCCGAAGTGTTAACCTCACCGCTGCCGTAATCTTAACCAGTACACCAACAGTAACTCGTGCCCTCCCACGTACGCTAGCACTTAAGCGTTGTCGTACCCTGAACTGTACCCTAATCCATCCCAATTCACTAACCCACACCCTAACCCTAACCCAAACCCTAAACCTGACACTCATCCGAAGCTTTACACTCACCCGTGTCCTAATTTTAACCGGTACATCAACACCAACCCAGACCCTCCAACGTAGGCTAACCCTAAACCATTGCCATACCCTAACCTGTACGCTAATCCCTCCCCATTCCCTAACCCTAACCCTAACCCAAACCCCATACCTGACCCTCTTCCGAGTCCTTACCCTCACCCGTGCCCTAATCTTAACCAGTACACCAACACTAACTCGTGCCCTCACACGTACCCTAAACCTTAAGCATTGTCTTACCATAAACTGCAGCCTAATCCCTCCCCATTCCCTAACTCTAACCCTAACCCTAATGCTAACCCTGACCCTCACCCGAAGCCTTACCCTCACCGGTGCCGTAATCTTAACCAGTATACTAACACTAACTTGTGCCCTCACATGTACGCTAACCCTTAATCGTTGTCATACACTAAACTGTACCCTAATCCCTCCCCATTCCCTAACCCTAACCCTAAACCGAATCCTAACCCTGACGCCCACCCGAAGCCTTACCCTCACCCGTGACCTAATCTTAACCAGTACACCAACACTAAACAGTGCCCTCACACGTTCGCTAACCCTAAACCACAGCCGTACCCTAAACTGTACCCTAATCCCTCTTCATTCCATAACCCTAACCCTAAACCGAATCCTAACGCTGACACTCACCCGAAGCTTTACCCTCACCCGTGTCCTAATTTTAACCAGTACATCAACATTAACCGATGCTCTCTAACGTAGGTTAACCCTAAACTGTTACCGTACCCTATCCTATACCCTAATCCCTCCCCATTCCCTAACCCCAACCCTAACCCAATCCCTAATCCTGTCCCTCACCCGAAGCCTTACCCTCACCCGTGACCTAATCTTAAACAGTAAACCAACACTAACTCGTTCCCTCACACATACGCTAACCCTTAAGCAATGTTGTAACCTAAACTGTACCCTAATCCCTCCCCATTCCCTAACCCTAACACTAACCCGAATCCTAACCCTGACCCTCACCCGAAGCCTTACCCTCACAGGTGACCTAATCTTAACCAGTACACCAACACTAAATCATGCCCTCACACGTACGCTAACCCTAAACCGCAGCCATACCCTAACATGTACCCTAATCCCACTAAATTCCATAACCCTAACCCTAACCCGAACCCTAATTTGACACTCACCAGAAGCTTTACCCTCACCCGTGTCCTAATTTTAACCAGTACATCAACACTAACCAATGCCCTCCAACGTAGGCTAACCCTAAACCGTTGCCGTACCCTAACCTATACCCTAATCCCTCCCCATTCCCTAAACCTAACCCTGACCCACACCCTAAACCTGACCCTCTTCCGAGTCCTCACCCTCACCCGTGCCCTAATCTTAACCAGTACAACACTAACTTGTGCCTTCACACGTATGCTAACCCTTAAGCATTGTCGTACCCTATCCTGTACCCTAATCCCTCTCCATTCTATATTCATAACCCTAACCCGAACCCTAAGCCTGACTCTAACCCAAAGGTTTATTCTCACCCGTGTCCTAATTTTAACCAGTACTTCAACACTAACCCATGCCCTCCAACATAGGCTAACCCTAAACCGTTGCCGTACCCCAAGCTGTACCTTAATCCCTCCCCATTCCCTAACCCTAACCCTAACCCGAATACTAAGCCTGACCCTCACACGAAGCCTTAGGCTCACCGGTGCCGTAATGTTAACCAGTACATCAACACTAACTCGTGCCCTCACACGCACGCTAACCCTTAAGCGTTGTCGTACCCTAAACAGTACCCTAATCCCTCCCAATTACCTAACCCTAAACCTAAACCGAATAATAACCCTGACCCTCACTCGAAGCCTTACCATCACCCTTGCCCTAATTTTAACAAGTACACCAAAACTAACTGGTGCCCTCACACTTACGTTAACCCTTAAGCGTTGTAGTTCCCGACACTGTACCCTAATCCCTGCCTATTCCCTAAACCTAACCCTAACGTGAATCCTAACCCTGACCCTCACCCAAAGTCTTACCCTCACCGGTGACCGAATCTTACCCAGTACACCAACAGTAACTAGTGCCCTCACACGATCGCTATCCCTTAAGCGTTGTCGTACGCTAACTTGTACCCTAATTCCTCCCCAATCCCGAACCCTAAACCTAACCCCAACCCTAAACATGACCCTCTTCCGAGGCCTTACACTCACCCGTGCCGTAATCTTAACCAGTACACCAACACTAACTCGTGCCCTCACACGCACCCTAAACCTTAAGCATTGTCGTACCCTAAACTGTACCCTCAACCCTCCCCATTCCCTAACCCTAACCCTAACCCGAATCCTAACCTTGACCCTCACCAGAAGCCTTACCATCACCCTTGCCCTAATCCTAACCATTACACCAACACTAACTCGTGCCCTCACACGAACGCTAACCCTTAAGCATAGTCGTACCCTAACCTTTACCCTAATCCCTCTCCATTCCCTAACCCTAACCCTAACCCAACCCTAATCTTAACCCTCTACTGAGACCTTACCCTCACCCGTTCCGTAATCTTAACCAGTACACCAACACTAACACTTGCACTCACACGTACACTAACCCTTAAGCGTTGTGATACCCTAAACTGTACCCTAACCCCTCCCCATTCCCTAACCCTAACTCTAACCCGAATCCTAAACCTGACCCTCACCCGAAGCCTTACCCTCACCCATGACCTAATTTAACCTGTACACCAACACTAAACCATGCCCTCACACATACGCTAACCATAAGCCGCAGCCGTACCCTAACCTGTACCCTAAAAACTCTCCATTCCATAACCCTAACCCTAAGCCGAACCCTAACGCTGACACACATTCGAAGCTTTACCCTCACCCGTGTCCTAATTTTAATCAGTACATCAACACTAACCCATGCCCTCCAACGTAGGCTAACCCTAAACCGTTACCGTACCCTAACCTGTGCCCTAATCCTTCCCCATTCCCAAACCCTTACCCTACCCCATCCCTAATCCTGACCGTCACCCGAAGCCTTACCCTCACCCGTGCCCTAAACTTAACCAGTACAGCAACACTAACTTGTTCCCTCACACGTACACTAACCCTTAAGCATTGTCGTACCCTAAACTGTACCCTAATCCCTCCCCATTCCCTAACCCTAACCCTAGCCCGAATCCTAACCCGGACCCTCACCCGAAGCGTTACCCTCAGCGGTGCCTTAATCTTAACCATTAAACCAACACTAAACCGTGCCCTCACACGTACGCTAACACTAAACCGCAGCCGTACCCTTACCTGTACCCTAACCCGTCTCCATTCCCTAATCCTAACCCGAAGCCTAACCCTAACCCTGATATTTACCCGAAGCTTTACACTCACCCGTGTCCTAATTGTAACGAGTACATCAACACTAACACATGCCTTCCAATGTAGGCTAACCCTAAACCTATGCCATACCCGAAATTGTACCCTAATGCCTCCCCATTCCCTAACCCTAACCGTAACCCGAATCTTAACGCTGACCCTCACCCAAAGCATTACCCTCACCCGTGACTTAATCTTAACCAGTACACCAACACTAAACCATTTCTTCTCACGGACACTAACCCTAAACCGCAGCCGTACCCTAACCTGTACCCTAATCCCTCTCCATTCCATATCCCTAACCCTAACCTGAACCCTAACCCTGATTCTCACCTGAAGCTTTACTCTCACCCATGTCCTAATTTTAACCAGTACTTCAACACTAACCCATGCCCTCCAACATAGGCGAACGCTAAACCGTTGCCGAACCCCAAGCTGTAGCCTAATCCTTCCCAGTTCCCTAACCCTAACCCTAACCTGAATCCTAACCCTGACCCACACCCGAAATCTTAACCTCACCGCTGCCGTAATCTTAACCAGTACACCAACAGTAACTCGTGCCCTCCCACGTACGCTAGCACTTAAGCGTTGTCGTACCCTGAACTGTACCCTAATCCCTCCCAATTCACTAACCCTCACCCTAACCCTAACCCAAACCCTAAACCTGACACTCATCCGAAGCTTTACACTCACCCGTGTCCTAATTTTAACCAGTACATCAACACTAACCCAGACCCTCCAACGTAGGCTAACCCTAAACCATTGCCATACCCTAACCTGTACCCTAATCCCTCCCCATTCCCTAACCCTAACCCTAACCCAAACCCCATACCTGACCCTCTTCCGAGTCCTTACCCTCACCCGTGCCCTAATCTTAACCAGTACACCAACACTAACTCGTGCCCTCACACGTACCCTAAACCTTAAGCATTGTCGTACCATAAACTGCAGCCTAATCCCTCCCCATTCCCTAACTCTAACCCTAACCCGAATCGTAAACCTGACCCTCACCTGAAGCCTTACCCTCACCGATGCCGTAATCTTAACCAGTAGTCCAACACAAACTCGTGCCCTCACATGCACGCTAACCCTTAATCGTTGTCATACACTAAACTGTACCCTAATCCCTTCCCATTCCCTAACCCTAACCCTAACCCAAACCCTAATTTGACACTCACCAGAAGCTTTACCTTCACCCGTGTCCTAATTTTAACCAGTACATCAACACTAACCCATGCCCTCCAACGTAGGCTAACCCTAAACCGTTGCCGTACCCTAACCTGTACCCTAATCCCTCCCCATTTCCTAACCCTAACCCTGACGCACACCCTAAACCTGACCCTCTTCCGAGTCCTTACCCTCACCCGTGCCCTAATCTTAACCAGTACACCAACACTAACTCGTGCCTTCACACGTAAACTAACCCTTAAGCAATGTCGTAACCTAAACTGTACCCTAATCCCTCCATATTCCCTAACCCTAACCCTAACCCGAATCCTAAACTTGACCCTCACCCGAAGCCTTACCCTCACACGTGACCTAATCTTAACCAGTACACCAACACTAAACCATGCCCTCACACGTACGCTAACCCTAAACCACAGCCGTACCCTAACATGTACCCTAATCCCACTCCATTCCATAACCCTAACCCTAACCCGAACCCTAATTTGACACTCACCAGAAGCTTTACCCTCACCCGTGTCCTAATTTTAACCAGTACATCAACATTAACCCATGCCCTCCAACGTAGGCTAACCCAAAACCGTTGCCGTACCCTAACCTATACCCTAATCCCTCCCCATTCCCTAAACCTAACCCTGACCCACACCCTAAACCTGACCCTCTTCCGAGTCCTCACCCTCACCCGTGCCCTAATCTTAACCAGTACAACAACACTAACTTGTGCCTTCACACGTATGCTAACCCTTAAGCATTGTCGTACCCTATCCTGTACCCTAATCCCTCTCCATTCTATATCCGTAACCCTAACCCGAACCCTAAGCCTGACTCTAACCCAAAGCTTTATTCTCACCCGTGTCCTAATTTTAACCAGTACTTCAACACTAACCCATGCCCTCCAACATAGGCTAACCCTAAACCGTTGCCGTACCCCAAGCTGTACCTTAATCCCTCCCCATTCCCTAACCCTAACCCTAACCCGAATACTAAGCCTGACCCTCACACGAAGCCTTAGGCTCACCGGTGCCGTAATCTTAACCAGTACATCAACACTAACTCGTGCCCTCACACGCACGCTAACCCTTAAGCGTTGTTGTACCCTAAACAGTACCCTAATCCCTCCCAATTACCTAACCCTAAACCTAAACCGAATAATAACCCTGACCCTCACTCGAAGCCTTACCATCACCCTTGCCCTAATTTTAACAAGTACACCAAAACTAACTGGTGCCCTCACACTTACGTTAACCCTTAAGCGTTGTAGTTCCCGAAACTGTACCCTAATCCCTGCCTATTCCCTAAACCTAACCCTAACGTGAATCCTAACCCTGACCCTCACCCAAAGCCTTACCCTCACCGGTGACCGAATCTTAACCAGTACACCAACAGTAACTAGTGCCCTCACACGATCGCTATCCCTTAAGCGTTGTCGTACGCTAAGTTGTACCCTAATTCCTCCCCAATCCCGAACCCTAAACCTAACCCCAACCCTAAACATGACCCTCTTCCGAGGCCTTACACTCACCCGTGCCGTAATCTTAACCAGTACACCAACACTAACTCGTGCCCTCACACGCACCCTAAACCTTAAGCATTGTCGTACCCTAAACTGTACCCTCAACCCTCCCCATTCCCTAACCCTAACCCTAACACGAATCCTAACCCTGACCCTCACCAGAAGCCTTACCATCACCCTTGCCCTAATCCTAACCATTACACCAACACTAACTCGTTCCCTCACACGAACGCTAACCCTTAAGCGTAGTCGTACCCTAACCTTTACCCGAATCCCTCCCCATTCCCTAACCCTAACCCAAACCAAACCCTAATCTTAACCCTCTACTGAGACCTTACCCTCACCCGTTCCGTAATCTTAACCAGTACACCAACACTAACACGTGCACTCACACGTAAACTAACCCTTAAGCGTTGTGATACTCTAAACTGTACCCTAACCCCTCCCCATTCCCTAACCCTAACTCTAACCCGAATCCTAAACCTGACCCTCACCCGAAGCCTTACCCTCACCCATGACCTAATTTAACCTGTACACCAACACTAAACCATGCCCTCACACATACGCTAACCATAAGCCGCAGCCGTACCCTAACCTGTACCCTAAAAACTCTCCATTCCACAACCCTAACCCTAAGCCGAACCCTAACGCTGACACACATCCGAAGCTTTACCCTCACCCGTGTCCTAATTTTAATCAGTACATCAACACTAACCCATGCCCTCCAACGTAGGCTAACCCTAAACCGTTACCATGCCCTAACCTGTACCCTAATCCCTCCCCATTCCCCAACCCTTACCCTACCCCATCCCTAATCCTGACCGTCACCCGAAGCCTTACCCTCACCCGTGCCCTAATCTTAACCAGTACAGCAACACTAACTCGTTCCCTCACACGTACACTAACCCTTAAGCATTGTCGTACCCTAAACTGTACCCTAATCCCTCCCCATTCCCTAACCCTAACCCTAGCCCGAATCCTAACCCGGACCCTCACCCGAAACGTTACCCTCAGCGGTGCCTTAATCTTAACCATTACACCAACACTAAACCGTGCCCTCACACGTACGCTAACACTAAACCGCAGCCGTACCCTTACCTGTACCCTAACCCGTCTCCATTCCCTAATCCTAACCCGAAGCCTAACCCTAACCCTGACATTTACCCGAAGCTTTACACTCACCCGTGTCCTAATTGTAACGAGTACATCAACACTAACACATGCCCTCCAATGTAGGCTAACCCTAAACCTATGCCGTACCCGAAATTGTACCCTAATCCCTCCCCATTCCCTAACCCTAACCCTAACCGGAATCTTAACGCTGACCCTCACCCAAAGCATTACCCTCACCCGTGACTTAATATTAACCAGTACACCAACACTAAACCATTTCTTCTCACGGACGCTAACCCTAAACCGCAGCCGTACCCTAACCTGTACCCTAATCCCTCTCCATTCCATATCCCTAACCCTAACCTGAACCCTAACCCTGATTCTCACCTGAAGCTTTACTCTCACCCATGTCCTAATTTTAACCAGTACTTCAACACTAACCCATGCCCTCCAACATAGGCGAACGCTAAACCGTTGCCGAACCCCAAGCTGTAGCCTAATCCTTCCCAGTTCCCTAACCCTAACCCTAACCTGAATCCTAACCCTGACCCACACCCGAAGTCTTAACCTCACCGCTGCCGTAATCTTAACCAGTACACCAACAGTAACTCGTGCCCTCCCACGTACGCTAGCACTTAAGCGTTGTCGTACCCTGAACTGTACCCTAATCCCTCCCCATTCGCTAACCCTAACACTAACCCGAATCCTAACCCTGACCCTCACCCGAAGCCTTACCCTCACCTGTGCAGTAATCTTAACAAGTACACCAACACTAACTCGTGCCCTCACACCTTCGCTAACACTTAAGCATTGTTGTACCCAAAACTGTACCCTAAACCCTACCCATTCCCTAACCCTAACCCTAACCCAAAACCTAAACCTGACCCTCTTCCGAGGCCTTACACTCACCCGTGCCGTAATCTTAACCATTACACCAAAACTAACTCGTGCCCTCACACTTACGTTAACCCTTAAGCGTTGTACTTCCCGAAACGGTACCCTAATCCCTGGCTATTCCATAAACCTATAAACCTAACCCTAACCTGAATCCTAACCCTGACCCTCACCCAAAGCCTTACCCTCACCAGTGACCGAATGTTAACCAGTACACCAACAGTAACTAGTGCCCTCACACGATCGCTATCCCTTAAGCATTGTCGTACCCTAACTTGTACCCTAATTCCTCCCCAATCCCTAACCCTAACCCTAACCCAAACCCTAAACCTGACCCTCTTCCGAGGCCTTACACTCACACGTGCCGTAATCTTAACCAGTACACCAACACTAACTCGTGTCCTCACACGCACCCTAAACCTTAAGCGCTGTCGTACCCTAAACTGTACCCTAATCCCTCCCCATTCCTTAACCCTAACCCTAACCCGAATCCTAACCCTGACCCTCACCCGAAGCCTTACCCTCACCGGTGCCGTAATCTTAACCAGTAAACTAAAACTAACTCGTGCCCTCACATGTACACTAACCCTTAATCGTTGTCATACCGTAAACTGTACCCTATTCCCTCCCCATTCCCTAACCCTAACCCTAACCCGAATCCTAACCCTGAAATTCGCCCGTAGCCTTACCCTGACCCGTGACCTAATCTTAACCAGTACACCAACACTAAACAGTGCCCTCACACGTACGCTAGCCCTAAACCACAGCCGTACCCTAAACTGTACCCTAATCCCTCTCCATTCCATAACACTAACCCTAATCCGAATCCTAACGCTGACACTCACCCGAAGCTTTACCCTCACCCGTGTCCTAATTTTAACCAGCACATCAACACTAACCGATGCTCTCCAACGTAGGTTAACCCTAAACGGTTACCGTACCCTAAACTGTACCCTAATCCCTCCCCATTCCCTAACCCTAAGCTTAACCCAAACCCTATACCTGTTCCTCTTCCGAGTCCTTACCCTCACACCTGCCCTAAACTTAACCAGTACACCAACACTAACTCGTGCCCTCACACGTACCCTAAACCTTAAGCATTGTCCTACCATAAACTATACCCTAATCCCTCCCCATTCCCTAACTCTAAACCTAACGCGAATCGTAACCCTGACCCTCACCCGAAGCCTTACCCTCAACGGTGCCGTAATCTTAACCAGTACTCCAACACTAACTCGTGCCCTCACATGTACGCTAAACCTTAATCGTTGTAATACCCTAAACTGTACCCTAATCACTCCCCATTCCCAAACCCTAACCCTAACCGGAATCCTAAACTTGCCCCTCACCCGAAGCCTTACCCTCACCCGTGACCTAATCTTAACCAGTACACCAACACTAAACCATGACCTCACACGTACGCTAACCCTAAACCACAGCCGTACCATAACCTGTACCCTAATCCCACTCCATTCCATAACCCTAACCCTAAACCGAACCCTAATTTGACAATCACCAGAAGCTTTACCCTCACCCGTGTCCTAATTTTAGCCAGTACATCAACACTAAACCATGCCCTCCAACGTAGGCTAACCCTAAACCGTTGCCGTACCCTAACCTGTACCCTAATCCCTCCCCATTCCCTAACCCTAACCCTAAACCAAACCCTAAGCCTGACCCTCTTCCGAGTCCTTACACTCACCCGTGCCCTAATCTTAACCAGTACACCAACACTAACTCGTGCCCTCACATGTATGCTAACCCTTAAGCATTGTCGTACCCTATCCTGTACCCTAATCCCTCTCCATTCTATATCCGTAACCCTAACACGAACCCTAGCCCAGACTCTAACCTGAAGCTTTATTCTCACCCGTGTCCTAATTTTTTTTTTTTTTTTTTTTTTTTGCGGTATGCGGGCCTCTCACTGTTGTGGCCTCTCCCGTTGCGGAGCACAGGCTCCGGACGCGCAGGTTCAGCGGCCATGGCTCACGGGCCCAGCCGCTCCGCGGCATGTGGGATCTTCCCAGACCGGGGCACGAACCCGTATCCCCTGCATCGGCAGGCGGACTCTCAACCACTGCGCCACCAGGGAAGCCCACCCGTGTCCTAATTTTAACCAGTACTTCAACACTACCCCATGCCCTCCAACATAGGCTAACCCTAAACCATTGCTGTAACCAAAGCTGTACCCTAATCCCTTCCCATTCCCTAACCCTAACCCTAACCCGAATCCTAAGCCTGACCCTCACACGAAGCCTTAGCCTCACCGATGCCGTAATCTTAACCAGTACACCAACACTAACACGTGCCCTCACACTTACGTTAACCCTTAAGCGTTGTAGTTCCAGAAACTGTACCCTAATCCCTGCCTATTCCCTAAATGTAACCAAAACCTGAATCCTAACCCTGACCCTCACCCAAAGCCTTACCCTCACCGGTGACCGAATCTTAACCAGTATACCAACAGTAACTAGTGCCCTCACACGATCGCTATCCCTTAAGCGTTGTCGTACCCTAACTTGTGCCCTACTTCCTCCCCAATCCCTAACCCTAACCCTAACCCAAACCCTAAACCTGACCCTCTTCTGAGGCCTTACACTCACGGGTGCCATAATCTTAACCAGTACACCAACACTAACTCGTGTCCTCACACGCACCCTAAACTTTAAGCGTTGTCGTACCCTAAAATGTACCCTAATCCCTCCCCATTCCTTAAACCTAACCCTAACCCGAATCCTAACCCTGACTCTCACCCGAGTCCTTACCCTCACCCGTGCCCTAATCTTAACCAGTACACCAACACTAACTCGTGCCCTCACATGTACGCTAACCCTTAAGCGTTGTCGTACCCAAAACTTTACCCTAACCCCTACCCATTCCCTAACCCTAACCCTAACCCAAACCCTAAACCTGACACACTTCCGAGGCCTTACCCTCACCCGTGCCGTAATATTAACCATTACACCAACACTAACTCGTGCCCTCACACGTACGCTAACCCTTAAGTGTAGTCGTAACCTACACTGTACCCTAATCCCTCCCCATTCCCTAACCCTAACCTTAACCCGAATCCTAAACCTGACCCTCACCCGAAGCCTTACCCTCACTGGTCCAGTAATCTTAACCAGTACACCAACACTAACTCATGCCCTCACATGTACGCTAACCCTTAAGCGTTGTCGTACCCAAAACTTTACCCTAACCCCTACCCATTCCCTAACCCTAACCCTAACCCAAACCCTAAACCTGACCCTCTTCCGAGGCCTTACCCTCACCCGTGCCGTAATACTAAACATTACACCAACACTAACTCGTGCCCTCACACGTACGCTAACCCTTAAGTGTAGTCGTAACCTACACTGTACCCTAATCCCTCCCCATTCCCTAACCCTAACCCTAACTCGAAACCTATCCCTGACACTCATCCGAAGCTTTAACCTCACCCATGACGTAATTTAACCTGTACACCAACACTAAACCATGCCCTCACACATACGCTAACCGTAAGCCGCAGCCGTACCCTAAACTGTACCCTAATAACTCTCCATTCCATAACCCTAACCCTAACCCGAACCCTAACGCTGACACACATCCGAAGCTTTACCCTCACCCGTGTCCTAATTTTAATCAGTACATCAACACTAACCCATGCCCTCCAACGTAGGCTAACCCTAAACCGTTACCGTACCCTAACCTGTAGCCTAATCCCTCCCCATTCCCGAACCCTAACCCTAACCCAATCCCTAATCCTGACCCTCACCCGAAGCCTTACCCTCACCCGTGCCCAAATCGTAACCAGTAGAACAACACTAAGTCGTTCCCTCACACGTACACTAACCCTTAAGCATTGTCGTACCCTAAACTGTACCCTAATCCCTCCCCATTCCCTAACCCGAATCCTAACCCTGACCCTCACCCGAAGCCTTACCCTCAACGGTGCCGTAATCTTAACCAGTACACCAACACTAAACTGTGCCCTCACACGTACGATAACACTAAACCACAGCCGTACCCTTACCTGTACCCTAACCCGTCTCCATTTCCTAATCCTAACCCGAACCCTAACCCTAACCCTGACATTTACCCGAAGCTTTACATTCACCCGTGTCCTAATTGTAACGAGTACATCAACACTAACACATGCCCTCCAATGTAGGCTAACCCTAAACCTTTGCTGTAACCTAAATTTTACCCTAATCCCTCCCAATTCCCTAACCCTAACCCTAACCCGAATCCTAACGCTGACCCTCACCCAAAGCCTTACCCTCACCCGTGACTTAATCTTAACCAGTACACCAACACTAAACCATTTCTTCACACGGATGCTAACCCTAAACCGCAGCCATACCCGAACCTGTAACCTAATCCCTCTCCATTCCATATCCCTAACCCTAACCCGAACCCTAACACTGATTCTCACCCAAAGCTTTACTCTCACCCGTGTCCTAATTTTAACCACTACTTCAACACTAACCCATGCCCTCCAACATAGGATAACCCTAAACCATTGCCGAACCCGAAGCTGTACCCCTAACCTGAATCCTAACCCTGACCCACAAACGAAGTCTTACCCTCACCACTGCCGTAATCTTAAGCAGTACACCAACAGTAACTCGTGCCCTCCCACGTACGCTAACTCTTAAGCGTTGTCGTACCCTGAACTGTACCCTAATCCCTTCCAATTCCCTAACCCTCACCCTAACCCTAACCCAAACCCTAACCCTGACACTCATCCGAAGCTTTACACTCACCCGTGTCCTAATTTTAACCAGTACATCAACACTAAACCAGACCCTCCAACGTAGGCTAACCCTAAACCATTGCCATACCCTAACCTGTACCCTAATCCCTCCCCATTCCCTAACCCTAACCCTAATTCAAATCCTATACCTGACCCTCTTCCGAGTCCTTACCGTCACCCTTGCCCTAATCTTAACCAGTACACCAACACTAACTTGTGCCCTCACACGTACCCTAAACCTTAAGCATTGTCGTACCATAAACTGTACCCTAATCCCTCCCCATTCCCTAACTCTAACCCTAACCCGAATCGTAACCCTGACCCTCACCCGAAGCCTTACCCTCACCGGTGCCATAATCTTAACCAGTACTCCAACACTAACTCGTGCCCTCACATGTACGCTAACCCTTAAGCCTTGTCATACCCAAAACTGTACCCTAATCCCTCCCCATTCCCTAAACCTAACCCTAACCCGAATACTAACACTGACCCTCACCCGAAGCATTACCCTCACACATGTCCTAATTTTAACCAGTACATCAACACTAACTCATGCCCTCTAACGTAGGCTAACCCTAAACCGTTGCCGTATCTTAACCTGTACCCTAATTCCTCCCCATTCCCTAACCCTAACCCTAAACCTAACCCTAAACCTGACCCTCTTCCGGGTCCTTTCCCTCACCCGTGGCCTAATCTTAACCACTACACCAACACTAAATCGTGCCCTCACACGTATGCTAACCCTTAAACATTGTCATACCCTAAACTGTACCCTAATCCCTCCCCATTCAGTAACCCTAAAACTAAACCGAATCCTAACCCTGACCTTCACCCGAAGCCTTACCCTCACCGGTGCCGTAATCTTAACCAGTACACCAACACAAACACATTCCCTCACATGTATGCTAACCCTTAAGTGATGTCGTGCCCTAAAGTGTACCCTATTCCCTCCCCATTCCCGATTACTAACCCTAACCCGAATTCTAACACTAACCCTCACCCGAAGCCTTACCCTCACCCGTGACCTAATCTTAACCAGTAGACCAACACTAAACCATGCCCTCACACGTACGCTAACCCTAAGCTGCAGCCGTACCCTAACCTGTACCCTAATCCCTCTCCATTCCATAACCCTAACCCTAACCTGAACCCTAACGCTGACACTCATCCGAAACTTTACCCTCACCCGTGTCCTAATTTTAACCAGTACATCAACACTAACCCATGCCCTCCAACGTAGGCTAACCCTAAACCGTTGCCGTACCCTAACCTGTACCCTAATCTCTCCCCATTGCCTAACCATAACCCCAACCGAAACCCTAAACCTGAACCTCTTCGGAGGCCTTACCCTCACCCGTGCCCTAAACTTAACCAGTACACCAACACTAACTCGTGACCTCACACGTACGCTAAACGTTAAGCGTTGTAGTACCCTAAACTGTACCCTAATACCTCCCCATTCCCTAACCCTAACCCTAACCCAAATCCTAGCCCTGACCCACATCCGAAGCCTTACCCTCACCCGTGAACTGCTCTTAACCAGTACACCGACACTAAACCTTGTCTTCACACATACTCTAACCTCAATCCTCAGCCGTACCCTAACCTGTACCCTAATCCCTCTCCATTCCATATTCTTAACCTTGACCCCAACCCTAATTTGACACTAACCAGAAGCTTTACCCTCACCCGTGTCCTAATTTTAACCAGTACATCAACACTAACCCATGCCCACCTACGTAGGCTAACCCTCAACCGTTGCCGTAACCTAACCTGTACCCTAATCCCTCCCCATCCCCGAACCCTAACCCTAACCCAATCCCTAATCCTGACCCTCACCAGAAGCCTTACCCTCACCCGTGCCCTAATCTTAACCAGTACAGCAACACTAACTCGTGCCCTCACACGTATGCTAACTCTTAAGCGTTGTCGTACCGTAAACTGTACCCCAATCTCTCCCCATTCCCTAACCCTGAAACTAAACCGAATCCTAACCCTGACCCTCACCTGAAGCCTTTCCATGACCCTTGCCGTAATCTTAACCAGTACACCAACACTAAACTGTGCCCTCACACGTACGCTAACCCTAAACCGCAGCCGTACCCTAACCTGTACCCTAATCCCTCTCCATGCCATAACCCTAACCCTAACCCGAACCGTAAACCTGACCCTCACCCGAAGCATTACCCTCACACATGTCCTAATTTTAACCAGTACATCAACACTAACTCATGCCCTCACACGTAGGCTAGCCCTAAATCGTTGCCGTACCTTAACCTGTACCCTAATTCCTCCCCATTCCCTAACCCTAACCCTAAACCAAACCCTAAACCTGACCCTCTTCCGAGTCCTTACCCTCACCCGTGACCTAATCTTAACCAGTACACCAACACTAACTCGTGCCCTCAAACGTACGCTAACCCTTAAGCATTGTCGTACCCTAAACTGTACCCTAATCCCTCCCCATTCAGTAACCCTAAACCTAAACCGAATCCTAACCCTGAACCTCACCCGAAGCCTTACCCTCACCAGTGCCATAATCTTAACCAGTACACAACACTAACTCGTGCCCTCACACGTACGCAAACCCCTAAGCGTTGTCATACCCTAAACAGTACCTTAATCCCTCCCCATTCCCTAACTCACACCCTAACCCTAACCTAAACCCTAACCCTGAGACACACCCGAAGCTTTACCCTCACCCGTGACCTAATCTTAACCAGTACACCAACACTAACTCATGCCCTCACATGTACGCTAAATCTTAAGCGTTGTCATACCCTAAACTGTGCCCTAATCCCTCCCAATTCCCGAACCCTAAACCTAAACCGAATCTTAACCCTGACACTCACCAGAAGCCTTACAATCAACCTTGCCTAATCTTAACCAGTACACCAACACTAACTCGTGCCCTCACATATACGCTAACCTTGAAGTATTGTGGTGCCCTAAACTGTACCCTAATCCCTCCCCATTCCCTATCCCTAACCCTAACTCAAACCTTAAACCTGACCCTCTTCCGAGGCCTTACACTCACCCGTGCCCTAATCTTAACCAGTACAACAACAATAAATTATGCCCTCACATGTACGCTAACCCTTAAGCGTTGTCGTGCCCTAAACTGTACCCTAATTCCTCCCCATTCCCTAATCTTAACCCTAACCCGAATCCTAACCCTGACCCTCACCCGAAGCCTTACCTTCACCCGTGACCTAATCTTAAAAAGTACACAAACACTAAACCGTGCCCTCAAATGTACGCTAACCCTAAACCGCAGCCGTACCCTAACCTGTACCCTAATCCCTCTCCATGCCATAACCCTACCCCTAACCGTAATCCGGACTCTCACCCGAAGCTTTTCACTCAAACGTGTCCTAATCTTAACCAGTACATCAACACTAACCCATGCCCTCCAACGTAGGCTAACGCTAAACCGTTGCTGTAACCTAACCTGTACCCAAATCTCTCCCCATTACCTAAACCTAAACCTAAACCAAACCCTAAACCTGACCCTCTTCCGAGGCCTTACACTCACCCGTGCCCTAATCTTAACCAGTACACCAACACTAACTCATGCCCTCATATGTACGCTAACTCTTAAGCGTTGTCGTACCCTAAACAGTATCCTAATCCCTCCCCATTCAGTAACCCTAAACCTAAACCGAATCCTAACCCTGAACCTCACCCGAAGCCTTACCCTCACCAGTGCCATAATCTTAACCAGTACACAACACTAACTCGTGACCTCACACGTACGGTAACCCTTAAGCGTTGTCATACCCTAAACTGTGCCCTAATCCCTCCCAATTCCCGAACCCTAAACCTAAACCGAATCTTAACCCTGACACTCACCAGAAGCCTTACCATCAACCTTGCCTAATCTTCACCAGTACACGAACACTAAACCGTGCCCTCACACGTACGCTAACCCTAAACCGCGGCCGTACCATAACCTGTACCCTAATCCCTCTCCATTCCCTAACATTAACCCTAACCCGAACCGTAACGCTGACACTCACCCGAAGCATTACCCTCACCCATGTCCTAATTTTAACCAGTACATCAACACTTACCCATACCCTCCAACGTAGGCTAACCCTAAACCGTTGCTGTACCCTAACCTGTACCCTAATCCCTCCCCATTCCCTAACCCTAACCCTAACCCAAACCCTAAACCTGACCCTCTTCCGAGGCCTTACACTCACCCGTGCCCTAATCTTAACCAGTACACCAACACTAACTTGTGCCCTCACACGGACGCAAACCCCTAAGCGTTGTCGTACCCTAAACTGTACCGTAATCGCTCCCCATTCCCTAACCCACAACCTAACCCTAACCCAAACCCTACCCCTGAAACTCACCCGAAGCTTTACACTCACCCGTGTCCTAATTTTAACCAGTACATCAACACTAACCCATGCCCTCCAACGTAGGCTAACGCTAAACCGTTGCTGTAACCTAACCTGTACCCAAATTTCTCCCCATTACCTAAACCTAATCGTAAACCAAACCCTAAACCTGACCCTCTTCCGAGGCCTTACATTCACCCGTGCCCTAATCTTAACCAGTGCACCAACACTAAACCGTGCCCTCACACGTACGCTAACCCTAAACCGCAGCCGTACCATAACCTGTACCCTAACCCCTCTCCATTCCTAACCCTAACCCTAACCCGAACCGCAACGCTGACACTCACCCGAAACATTACCCTCACACATGTCCTAATTTTAACCAGTACATCAACACTAACCCATACCCTCGAACTTAGGCTAACCGTAAACCGTTGCCGTACGTTAACCTGTACCCTAATTCCTCCCCATTCCTTAACCCTAACCCTAACCTAAACCCTAAAACTGACCTTCTTCCAAGTCCTTACCCTCACCCGTGGCCTAATCTTAACCAGTACACCAACACTAACTCGTGCCCTCACACGTACGCAAACACCTAAGCGTTGTCGTTCCCTAAACAGTACCCTAATCCCTCCCCATACCCTAACCCACACCCTAACCCTAACCCAAACCCTAACCCTGACCCTCACCCGAAGCCTTACTTCACCCTGGCCCTAATCTTAACCAGTACACCAACACTAACTCGAGCCCTCACACGAACGCTAACCCTTAAGCATTGTAATACCCTAAACTGTACCTTATTCCCTCCCTATTCCCTAAACGTAACCCTAACCTGAATCCTAACCCTGACCCTCACCCGAAGCCTTACCCTCACCCGTGACCGAATCTTAACCAGTACACCAACACTGACTCGTGCCCTCACACGAACGCTAAAGCTTAAGCGTCGTCATACCCTACACTGTACACAAATCTCTCCCCATTCCCAAAACCTAACCCTAACCCAAACCCTAAACCTGACCCTCTTCCGAGGCCTTACACTCACCCGTGCCCTAATCTTAACCAGTACACAAACACTAACTCATGCCCTCACATGTACGCTAACCCTTAAGCGTTGTCGTACCCTAAACTGTACCCTAATCCCTCCACATTCCCTACTCCTAACCATAACCCGAATCCTAACCCTGACCCTCACCCGAAGCCTTACCTTCACCCGTGACCTAATCGTAACCAGTACACCAACACTAAGCCGTGCCCTCACACGTAAGCTAACCCTAAACCGCAGCCGTACCCTAACCTGTACCCTAATCCCTCCCCATTCCCTAACCCTAACCCTAACCCGAATTCTAACACTGACCATCACCCGAAGCCTTACCCTCACCCGTGACCTAATCTTAACCAGTACACCAACACTAAACCGTACCCACACACGTACACTAAGCATAAACCGCAGCCGTACCCTAACCTGTACCTTAATCCCTCTCCATGGCATAACACTAACCCTAAGCCGAACCCTAACCCTGACTCTCACCCGAAGCTTTACCCTCAAACATGTCCTAATCTTAACCAGTACACCATCACTAACTCGTGCCCTCACACGTACGCAAACACCTAAGCGTTGTCGTACCCTAAACTATACCCTAATCCCTCCCCATTTCCTAACCCACACATTAACCCTAACCCGAACCCTAATGCTGACACTCACCCGAAACTTTACCTTCACCCGTGTCCTAATTTTAACCAGTACGTCAACACTAACCCATGCCCTCCAACGTAGGTCAACCCTAAACCGTTACCGTACCCTAACTTGTACCCTAATCCCTCCCAATTCCCTAACCCTAACCGTAACCCAATACCTAATCCTGTCCCTCACCCGAAGCCTTACCCTCATCCGTGTCCTAATCTTAACCAGTAGACCAACACTAACTTGTTCCCTCACACGTATGCTAACCCTTAAGCATTGTCGTACTGTAAACTGTACCGTAAACCCTCCGCATTCCCTAACCCTAACCCTAACCCGAATCCTAACCCTGACCCTCACCCGAAGCCTTACCCTCACCGGTGCAGTAATCTTAACCAGTACACCAACACTAACTCATGCCCTCACATGTACGCTAACCCTTAAGCATTGTTGTACCCAAAACTGTACACTAAAACCTCCCCATTCCCTAACCCTAACCCTAACCCAAACCCTAAACCTGAACCTCTTCCGAGGCCTTACCCTCACCCGTGCCCTAATATTAACCAACTCCATTACTAACTCGTGCCTACACACGTACGCTAACCCTTAAGCATTGCCGTACCCTAACCTGTACCGTAATCCCTCCCCATTCCCTAACACTAACCCTAAACCCAGTTCTAGTCCTGACCCTCACCCGAAGCCTTACCCTCACCCGTGACCTAATCTTAACCAGTACACCAACATTAAGCCGAGCGTTCACATGTACGCTAACACTTAAGCGTTGTCGTACCCTAACCTGTACCCTAATCCCTCTCCATTCCCTAACCCTAACCCAAACCCGAAGCCTAACTCTGACAGTCACCCGAAGCTTTACCCTCACCCGTGTCCTAATTTTAACCAGTACATCAACACTAACTCATGCCCTCTAACGTAGGCTAACCCTAAACCGTTGCTGTACACTAACCTCTACCCTAATCCCTCCCCATTCCCTAAACCTAACCCTAAACCAAACCTTAAAACTGACCCACTTCTGAGGCCTTACACTCACCCGTGCCCTAATGTTAACCAGTACACAACACTAACTCGTGCCCTCACACGTACGCTACCCCCTAAGTGTTCTAGTACCCTAAACTGTACCCTAATACCTCCCCATTCCCTAACCCTAACCCTAACACGAATCCTAACCCTGACCGTCACCCGAAGCCTTACCCTCACCGGTGCCATTATCTTAACCAATACACCAACACTAACGCGTGCCCTCACATGTACTCTAAACCTTAGGCTTTGTCGTACCCTAAATTGTACCCTAATCCCTCCCCATTCTCTAACCCTAACCCTAACCCGAATCTTAACACTGAGCTACACCCGAAGGCTTACTCTCACCCGTGACCTTATGTTAACAAGTACACCAACACTAAACCATGCCCTCACACGTACGCTAACCCTAAACCGCAGCCATACCATAACCTGTACCCTAATCCCTCTCTATTCCATAACACTAACCCGAACACTAACCCTAACCCTGACACTCACCAGAAGCTTTAACCTCACCCGTGTCCTAATTTTAAGCAGTACATCAACACTAACCCATGCCCTTCAACGTAGGCTAACCCTAAACTGTTGCCGTACCCTAACCTGTACCCTGATCCCTCCCCACTCCCTAAGCCTAACCCTAAATCGAACCCTACAACTGACCCTCTTCCGAGGCCTTTCACTCACCCGTGCCCTAATCATAACCAGTACACCAAGACTAACTCGGGCCCTCACACGTATTCTAACCCTTAAGCATTGTCATACCCTAAACTGTACCTTACTCCCTCCCCATTCCCTAACCCTAAACCTAACCCGAATCCTAAACCTGACCCTCACCGGAAGCCTTACCATCACCCATGCCCAAATCCTAACCAGTACACCAACACTAACTCGTGCCCTCACACGAACGCTAACCCTTAAGTGTAGTTGTACCCTAACCTTTACCCTAATCCCTCCCCATTCCCTAACCCTAACCCTAACCCGAATCCTAAGCCTGACCCTCACACGAAGCCTTACCCTCACCAATGACCTAAGCTTAACCAGTACACCAACACTAAACCATGCCCTCACACGTACGCTAACCCTAAGCCGCAGCCGTACCATAACCTGTACCCTAATCACTCTCCATTCCATAACCCTAACCCTAACCCGAACCCTAACGCTGACACTCACCTGAAGCTTTACTGTCACCCGTGTCCTAATTTTAACCAGCACATCAACACTAACCCATGCCCTGCAACGTAGGTCAACCTTAAACCGTTACCGTACCCTAACCTGTACCCTAATCCCTCCCCATTCCCTAACCCTAACCGTAACCCAATCCCTAATCCTGTCCATCACCCAAAGCCTTACCCTCACCGGTTCCGTAATCTTAACAAGTACACCAGCACTAACTCGTGCCCTTACACGTATGCTATCCCTTAAGCGCTGTCGTACCCAAAACTGTACCCTAAACCCTCCCCATTCCCTAACCCTAACGCTAACTCAAACCCTAAACATGACCCTCTTCCGAGGCCTTACCGTCACCCGTGCACTAATCTTAACCAACTCCATTACTAACTCGTGCCTACACACGTACGCTAACCCTTAAGTGTTGTCGTACCCTAACCTGTACCGTAATCCCTCCCAATTACCTAACCCTAAACCTAAACCGAATCCTAACCCTGACCCTCACCCGAAGCCTTGCCATCACCCTTGCCCTAATCTTAACCAGTACACCAACACTAACTCGTGCCCTCACACGTACGTTAACCCTTAAGCTTTGTTGCTCCTTAAACTGTACCCAAATCCCACCCTATTCTCTTAACCTAACCCTAACCTGATTCCTAACCCTGACCCTCACCCGCAGCCTTACCCTCACCCGTGACCGAATCTTAACCAATACACCAAAACTAACTCGTGCCCTCACACTATCGCTAACCCTTCAGCGTTGTCATACCCTAACCTCTACCCTAATCCCTCCCCATTCCCTAACCCTAACCCTAACCCAAACCCTAAACCTGACCCTTGTCCGAGGCCTTACCCTCACCCGTGCCCTAATCTTAACCAGTATACCAACACTAACTCATGCCCTCACACGTACGCTAACCCTTAAGCAATGACGTAGCTTAAAATGTACCCTAATCCCTCTCCATTCCCTAACCATAACCCGAACCCGAACCATAATGCTGACACTCATCCGAAGCTTTACCCTCACCCGTGTCCTAATTTTAATCAGTACATCAACACTAACCCATGCCCTCCAACGTAGGCTAACCCTAAACCATTGCCGTACCGTAAACTGTACCTTAATCACTCCCCATTCCCTAACCCTAACCATAACCCAAACCCTATACCTGACCCACTTCCGAGTCCTTACCCTCACCCGTGCCCTATTCTTAACCAGTACACCAACACTAACTCGTTCCCTCACACGTACCCAAAACCTTAAGCGTTGTCATACCCTAAACTGTGCCCTAATCCCTCCCCATTCCCTAACCCTAACCATATCCCGAATCCTCACCCAAAGCCTTACTCTCACACGTGACCTAATTTTAACCAGTAAACACACACTAAACAGTGCCCTCACACGTACGCTAACCCTAAACCGCAGCCGTACCCTAACCTGTACCCTAATCCCTCTCCATTCCATAAACGTAACCCTAACCCGAACCCTAATTTGACACTCACCAGAAGCTTTACCCTCACCCGTGTTCTAATTTTAACCAGTACACCAACACTAACCCATGCCCTCCAACGGAGGGTATCCCTAAAACGTTGCCATTACCCCAAGCTGTGCCCTAATACCTCCCCATTCCCTAGCCCTAAACCTAACCCAAACCCTAATACTGACCATCTTCCAAGGCCTTACCCTCATCCGTGCCCTAATCTTAACGAGTACACCAACACTAACTCGTGCTCTCACACGTACAGCACAGATACCACTCCATAAGCCAAATATATAATAGACAGAACCTATTCCTCGCTCAAAAAATGGATTCAGCACCCCGTATTCAACGCACAGGAATATACCTGACTAGTAAGAATCTTAAAACGTGTGTACAGATATATCTCCGTAAGAGAATCAACTGTGTGTAGAGCGGCATAAACACGGCAGTGAAAATCCGCTAAACCCCATGATAAAAATAAATCTCACAAACAAAACACAAAGATGGTGAAATAGAGAGAATTTCTTAAATTAACCGTTCAGGGCTTGCGATGAAACCTGGATTTCCCACATCTGCAACCACAGCTGGGCGAGACATAAGGCTGGCCACTTGGGGCTGAGAGGATTGATGGGGTTCGGTGAGCAAATGCGGACGCTTTGACATAATACTGCCTGCTAGCCACTCAAAGGGCCCCAACTCTCCACGTTAAAGGGATTCTTCCTTCAGGTAAATCATGCATGGGAAACCGAGAGGATGGTCCACCGCGTGATCGGGCAACGTTTCTAAAACGCATCTCAGTTTTCGTCCCCTGGTACTCGGATTCGCCATTCCAGACCCTTTATTAACAATCTCTCCACTTGGAGAGTCAGTGCCCATGACCTCCTGTTGGGCAGAGCTGGCAATTTCGGCCCTGGATGAACAGGAATAGGGAGAAACAATGGCAGGCTAGCCGCAGGTGTTTGGAGGGGCACATTTAACTCTTAATTTCCCAACAGGAAGAAGAATTCAGCAAAGCCTCAGCGGGCCGTGCTGGAACAAACACAGTGCCTGAAGACATCCCGCGGGTTTCGGGCCAGCTCACAAGAAAGCGAGTTGAAAAAAAAGAGCTCAGGGGCACTACATTTCACAAACCTGCAGAGTTATAAAGGACAACTATCGTCCAAAAATATATTGAAGTAAGGCTGCGAAGACGACTTGAAGGAGAGGCGCAATTTCAGGAATCAGATTTCAGGAGGTAGATTGGAATTGCATTTAAAGCACAGGAAAAGAGGCGGAACGTCGACAGTGATGCGCTTGGCCAAAAAGGGCGTATGCGTTTTTTCCTGAATATATTCAGGAAAAAACGCATACGCCCTTTTTGGCAAACCGAGCCAGCCTGCAATGGAAATCCGCACTACAATGAAGTCTCTCTTCCCTCCCGTCAGAAGAGACATCTGAAAAATGTGAAAAAACCAGAAACGCAGGAGAGGCCATGGTGATCAGCGGGCCTTGTTAGGCTGACGGGCGGGATGTAAATTGCCAACAGCCACTCTGGAGTATTGAATGGTGTTTCCTGAAACCTCGAGAAAACCAAGCTACAGAGCCTAGGGCACTTCCCCGTATGGACCTAGAGCTTAGGGAAATTACAAGGAAAAAGGTACAGCCACCCCAAACTTTGGGGCTGCTCTGTTTTCAAGAACCTCCACTACGGTACCACTTAATTATCCCAGAAAGAGAAAAATGCAAAAGGAAGCTGTGGTACTTACTGACAATGGAATGTCACTCGGGAATGAAATCAATGTCATCAGGCCCATAGCAGCATAATGAGTGGATTGAGGAAAGGTTATCCTAAGTGAAATAAATCGCACAGAGAAAGAAACTTAGGATATCATAAGATATCACTAACACAGGGAAGGTAAACTTGGCTACACACGAACTGGATTCCAAAACAGAACAGAGTCTCACATTTGGAGAACAAACATAGGCGTGCTTCACGGGAAAGGTGAGATGGCGTGCTGCATCCAACCAGAGATTGAAATTAGCACAGATACCACTCCATAATCCAAATATATAATAGACAGAACCTATTCCTTGCTCAAAAAAATGGATTCAGCACGCCGTATTCAACACACAGGAATACACCTGACTAGTGAGAATCTTAAAACGTGTGTACAGATATATCTCCGTAAGAGAATCAAGTGTGTGTAGAGCGGCATAAACACGGCAGTGAAAATTCTATAAACCCCATGATAAAAATAAATCTCCCAAACAAAACACAAAGATGGTGAAATAGAGAGAATTTCTTAAATTATTCGTTCAGGGCTTGTGATGAAACCTTGATTTCCCACATCTGCACCAACAGCTGGGCGAGACATAAGGCTGGCCACTTGGGGCTGAGAGGATTGATGGGGTTCGGTGAGCAAATGTGGACGCTTTGACATAATACTACCTGCTAGCCACTCAAAGCGCCCCAAATCTCCAAGTTGAAGGGATTCTTCCTTCAGGTAAATCATGCATGGGAAACCGAGAGGATGGTCCACCGCGTGATCGGGCAACGTTTCTAAAACGCATCTCAGTTTTCGTCCCCTGGTACTCGGATTCGCCATTCCAGACGCTTTATTAAACATCTCTCCACTTGGACAGTCAGTGCCCATGACCTCCTGTTGGGCAGAGTTGGCAATTTCCGCACAGGATGAACAGGAATAGGGAGAAACAATGGCAGGCTAGCCGCAGGTGTGTGGAGGGGAACATTTAACTCTTAATTTCCCAACAGAGAGAAGAATTCAGCAAAGCCTCAGCGTGCCGTGCTGGAACAAGCACAGTGCCTGAAGCCATCCCGCGGATTTCCGGCCAGCTCACAAGAAAGCGAGTTGAAAAAAGGAGCTCAGGGACACTGCATTTCACAAACCTGCAGAGTTATAAAGGACAACTATCGTCCAAAAATATATTGAAGTAAAGCTGCGAAGATGACTTGAAGGCGAGGCGCAATTGCAGGAATCAGATTTCAGGAGGTAGATTGGAATTGCATTTAAAGCATAGGAAAAGAGGCGGAAGTTCGACAATGATGCACTTGACCAAAAAGGGCGTATGCGTTTTTTCCTGAATATATTCAGGAAAAAACGCATACGCCCTTTTTGGCCAACAGAGCCAGCCTGCAATGGAAATCCGCACTACAATGAAGTTTCTCTTCCCACCCATGAAAAGAGAAATCTGAAAAATGTGAAAAAGCCAGAAAGGCAGGAGAGGCCATGGTGATCAGCGGGCCTTTTTAGGCTGACGGGCGGGATGTAAATTGCCAACAGCCACACTGGAGTATTGAATGGTGTTTCCTGAAACCTTGAGAAAACCAAGCTACAGAGCCTAGGGCACTTCCCCGAATGGTCCTAGAGCTTAGGGAAATTACAAGGAAAAAGGTACAGCCACCCCAACCTTTGGGGCCGCTCTGTTTTCAAGAACCTCGACTACGGTACCACTTAAATACCCAGGAAAGAGAAAAATGGAAAAGGAAGCTGTGGTACTTACTGACAATGGAATGTCACTCGGGAATGAAATCAATGTCATCAGACCCGTAGCAGCATAATGAGTGGATTGAGGAAAGGTGATCCTAAGTGAAATAAACCGCACAGAGAAAGAAACTTAGGATATCATAAGATATCACTAACACCGGGAAGGTGAACTTGGCTACACACGAACAGGATTCCAAAACATAACACAGTCTCACATTTGGAGAACAAGCATAGGCGTGCTTCACGGGAAAGGAGAAGTGACGTGCTGCATCCAACCAGAGGTTGAAATTAGCACAGATACCACTCCATAAGCCAAATATATAATAGACAGAACCTATTTCTTACTCAAAAAAATTGATTCAACACCCCGTATTCAACGCACAGGAATACACCTGACTAGTCAGAATCTTAAATCGTGTGTACAGATATATCTCCGTAAGAGAATCAAGTGTGTGTAGAGCGGCATAAACACGGCAGTGAAAATCCGCTAAACCCCATGATAAAAATAAATCTCCCAAACAAAACACAAAGATGGTGAAATAGAGAGAATTTCTTAAATTATTCGTTCAGGGCTTGTGATGAAACCTGGATTTCCCACATCTGCAACCACAGCTGGGCGAGACATAAGGCTGGCCACTTGGGGCTGAGAGAATTGATGGGGTTCGGTGAGCAAATGCGGACGCTTTGACATACTACTGCCTGCTAGCCACTCAAAGGGCCCCAACTTTCCACGTTGAAGGGATTCTTCCTTCAGGTAAATCATGCATTGGAAACCGAGAGGATGGTCCACCGCGTGATCGGGCAACGTTTCTAAAACGCATCTCAGTTTTCATCCCTTGGTACTCGGATTCGCCATTCCAGACGCTTTATTAGCAATCTCCCCACTTGGAGAGTCAGTGCCCATGACCTCCTGTTGGGCAGAGTTGGCAATTTCGGCACAGGATGAACAGGAATAGGGAGAAACAATGGCAGAGTAGCCGAAGGTGTTTGGAGGGGCACATTTAACTCTTAATTTCCCAACAGGAAGAAGAATTCAGCAAAGCCTCCGCGGGCCGTGCTGGAAAAAGCACAGTGCCTGAAGCCATCCCGCGGGTTTCCGGTCAGTTCACAAGAAAGCGAGTTGAAGATAGGTGCTCATGAGCACTGCATTTCACAAACCTGCAGAGTTATAAAGGACAACGATCGTCCAAAAATATATTGAAGTAAGGCTGCGAAGATGACTTGAAGGCGAGGCGCAATTACAGGAATCAGATTTAAGGAGGTAGATGGGAATCGCATTTAAAGCATAGGAAAAGAGGCGGAACGTCGACAATGATGCACTTGGCCAAAAAGGGCGTATGCGTTTTTTCCTGAATATATTCAGGAAAAAACGCATACGCCCTTTTTGGCCAACAGAGCCAGCCTGCAATGGAAATCCGCACTACAATGAAGTCTCTCTTCCCACCCGTCAGAAGAGACATCTGAAAAATGTGAAAAAACCAGAAACGCAGGAGAGGCCATGGTGATCAGCGGGCCTTGTTAGGCTGACCGGCGGGATGTAAATTGCCAACAGCCACTCTGGAGTATTGAATGGTGTTTCCTGAAACCTCGAGAAAACCAAGCTACAGAGCCTAGGGCACTTCCCCGTATGGTCCTAGAGCTTAGAGAAATTACAAGGAAAAAGGTACAGCCACCCCAAACTTTGGGGCTGCTCTGTTTTCAAGAACCTCGACTACGGTACCACTTAAATATCCCAGAAAGAGAAAAATGGAAAAGGAAGCTGTGGTACTTACTGACAATGGAATGTCACTCGTGAATGAAATCAATGTTATCAGACCCATAGCAGCATTATGAGTGGATTGAGGAAAGGTGATCCTAAGTGAAATAAATCGCACAGAGAAAGAAACTTAGGATATCATAAGATATCACTAACACAGGGAAGGTAAACTTGGCTACACACGAACTGGATTCCAAAACAGAACAGAGTCTCACATTTGGAGAACAAGCATAGGCGTGCTTCACGGGAAAGGTGAGATGGCGTGCTGCATCCAACCAGAGATTGAAATTAGCACAGATACCACTCCATAAGCCAAATATATAATAGATAGAACCTATTCCTTGCTCAAAAAAATGGATTCAGCACCCCGTATTCAACGCACAGGAATACACCTGACTAGTCAGAATCTTAAAACGTGTGTACAGATATATCTCCGTAAGAGAATCAAGTGTGTGTAGAGCGGCATAAACACGGCAGTGAAAATCCTATAAACCCCATGATAAAAATAAATCTCCCAAACAAAACACAAAGATGGTGAAATAGAGAGAATTTCTTAAATTATTCGTTCAGGGCTTGTGATGAAACCTGGATTTCCCACATCTGCACCCACAGCTGGGCAAGGCATAAGGCTGGCCACTTGGGGCTGAGAGGATTGATGGGGTTCGGTGAGCAAATGCGGACGCTTTGACATAATACTACCTGCTAGCCACTCAAAGGGCCCCAACTCTCCACGTTGAAGGGATTCTTCCTTCAGGTAAATCATGCATGGGAAACCGAGAGGATGGTCCACCGCGTGATCGGGCAACGTTTCTAAAACGCATCTCAGTTTTCGTCCCCTGGTACTCGGATTCGCCATTCGAGACCCTTTATTAACAATCTCTCCACTTGGACAGTCAGTGCCCATGACCTCCTGTTGGGCAGAGTTGGCAATTTCCGCACAGGATGAACAGGAATAGGGAGAAACAATGGCAGGCTAGCCGCAGGTGTGTGGAGGGGAACATTTAACTCTTAATTTCCCAACAGGAAGAAGAATTCAGCAAAGCCTCAGCGTGCCGTGCTGGAACAAGCACAGTGCCTGAAGCCATCCCGCGGATTTCCGGCCAGCTCACAAGAAAGCGAGTTGAAAAAAGGAGCTCAGGGACACTGCATTTCACAAACCTGCAGAGTTATAAAGGACAACTATCGTCCAAAAATATATTGAAGTAAAGCTGCGAAGATGACTTGAAGGCGAGGCGCAATTGCAGGAATCAGATTTCAGGAGGTAGATTGGAATTGCATTTAAAGCATAGGAAAAGAGGCGGAAGTTCGACAATGATGCACTTGGCCAAAAAGGGCGTATGCGTTTTTTCCTGAATATATTCAGGAAAAAACGCATACGCCCTTTTTGGCCAACAGAGCCAGCCTGCAATGGAAATCCGCACTACAATGAAGTTTCTCTTCCCACCCGTGAAAAGAGAAATCTGAAAAATGTGAAAAAGCCAGAAAGGCAGGAGAGGCCATGGTGATCAGCTGGCCTTTTTAGGCTGACGGGCGGGATGTAAATTGCCAACAGCCACACTGGAGTATTGAATGGTGTTTCCTGAAAGCTTGAGAAAACCAAGCTACAGAGCCTAGGGCACTTCCCCGAATGGTCCTAGAGTTTAGGGAAATTACAAGGAAAAAGGTACAGCCACCCCAACCTTTGGGGCCGCTCTGTTTTCAAGAACCTCGACTACGGAACCACTTAAATACCCAGGAAAGAGAAAAATGGAAAAGGAAGCTGTGGTACTTACTGACAATGGAATGTCACTCGGGAATGAAATCAATGTCATCAGGCCCGTAGCAGCATAATGAGTGGATTGAGGAAAGGTGATCCTAAGTGAAATAAACCGCACAGAGAAAGAAACTTAGGATATCATAAGATATCACTAACACCGGGAAGGTGAACTTGGCTACACACGAACAGGATTCCAAAACATAACACAGTCTCACATTTGGAGAACAAGCATAGGCGTGCTTCACGGGAAAGGAGAAGTGACGTGCTGCATCCAACCAGAGGTTGAAATTAGCACAGATACCACTCCATAAGCCAAATATATAATAGACAGAACCTATTTCTTACTCAAAAAAATTGATTCAACACCCCGTATTCAACGCACAGGAATACACCTGACTAGTCAGAATCTTAAAACGTGTGTACAGATATATCTCCGTAAGAGAATCAAGTGTGTGTAGAGCGGCATAAACACGGCAGTGAAAATCCGCTAAACCCCATGATAAAAATAAATCTCCCAAACAAAACACAAAGATGGTGAAATAGAGAGAATTTCTTAAATTATTCGTTCAGGGCTTGTGATGAAACCTGGATTTCCCACATCTGCACCCACAGCTGGGCGAGACATAAGGCTGGCCACTTGGGGCTGAGAGAATTGATGGGGTTCGGTGAGCAAATGCGGACGCTTTGACATACTACTGCCTGCTAGCCACTCAAAGGGCCCCAACTTTCCACGTTGAAGGGATTCTTCCTTCAGGTAAATCATGCATTGGAAACCGAGAGGATGGTCCACCGCGTGATCGGGCAACGTTTCTAAAACGCATCTCAGTTTTCATCCCTTGGTACTCGGATTCGCCATTCCAGACGCTTTATTAGCAATCTCCCCACTTGGAGAGTCAGTGCCCATGACCTCCTGTTGGGCAGAGTTGGCAATTTCGGCACAGGATGAACAGGAATAGGGAGAAACAATGGCAGACTAGCCGCAGGTGTTTGGAGGGGCACATTTAACTCTTAATTTCCCAACACGAAGAAGAATTCAACAAAGCCTCAGCATGCCGTGCTGGAACAAGCACAGTGCCTGAAGCCATCCCACGGGTTTCGGGCCAGCTCACAAGAAAGCGAGTTCAAAAAAGGAGCTCAGTGGCACTGCATTTCACAAACCTGCAGAGTTATAATGGACAACTATCGTCCAAAATTATATTGAAGTAAGGCTGTGAAGACGACTTGAAGGCGAGGCGCAATTGCAGGAATCAGATTTCAGGAGGTAGATTGGAATTGCATTTAAAGCATAGGAAAAGAGGCGGAACGTCGAAAATGATGCACTTAGCCAAAAAGGGCGTATGCGTTTTTTCCTGAATATATTCAGGAAAAAACGCATACGCCCTTTTTGTCCAACCAAGCAAGCGTGCAATGGAAATCCGCACTACAATGGAGTCTCTCTTCTCACCGGTCAGAAGAGACATCTGAAAAAAGTGTTAAAATCATAAATGTAGGAGAGGCCACTGAGAACAGGGAGCCTTGTTATGCTGATGGGTGGGATGTAAATTGCCAACACCCACTCTGGAGAAGTGTATGGTGTTTCCTGAAACATCTAAAAAACAAAGCTACAGAGCCTAGAGCATTTCCACTTATGGCCCTATAGCTTAGGAAAATTAAAATGAAAAAGACACAGCCACCCAAAATTTTGGGGCTGCTCTATTTACAAGAACCTCGACTACGGTACCACTTAAATATCCCAGAAAGAGAAAAACGGATAAGGAAGTTGTCGTACTTACGTACAATGGAATATATCTCAGGAATGAAATCAATGTCATCAGGCCTGTAGCAGCGTAATCAGTGGATTTAGGAATGATGATTCTAAGTGAAATAAATCACACTGAAAAAGAAACATCATAAGATATCCCTAATAGCGGGAATGTAAACTTGGCTACACATGAACTGAATTACAAAACAGAACAGAGTCTCACATTTAGAAAACAAACATATGTTTGCTTAAGGGGAAAGTTGAGCTGGGGTGCTGCATCCAACCAGAGGTTGAAATTAGCACAGATACCGTTCCATAAGCCAAATATATGTAATAGACAAGACCTACTCCTTGCTCAACGAAATGGACTCAGCACCCCGTATTCAACACAAAGGAATATACCTGAATAGTAAGAATCTTAAAACCTATGTAGTTATGTGTCTCCGTAAGACAATCAAGTGTGAGTAGAGCGGCATAAACACAGCAGTGAAAATCAGCTAAACCGCATTATAAAAATAAATTTCAGAAACAAAACACAAAGACAGTGAAATAGAGAGAAATTCTTAAATAATTCATTCAGGGCTTGTGGTGAAACCTGGATTTCCCACATCTACACCCACAGCTGGTTGAGACATAAGGCTGGACACTTGGGGCTGAGAGGATTGATGAGGTTCAGTGAGCAAATGCAGACACTTTTGATTAGAACGTTTCAAGGTCTCTCCCTGTCCTAATTTACTAAAGGAAAAAAGAGAAAGAAGAAAGAGCTAATTATGCAGAGAGCAATATATAAGATTCTTTTACTTAATGTATTTATCTGATATAACCAAATATTGAGAAATATAGATTCATTTCATAATGGTCAAGAAAAGAGGGGGAGTAACCTCCATGCCAGCAGTATATATAAAATGGAATCAATATTGCATAAGCTCCAGCTTAAGCTTAGCTACTAGGTACTAAGTCTTCTCATAAAGAAGCAATAACTCTCCATCATTTGAAGCTCACTGAGGGCTCAGACAGCTGGACACTTAGGGTGTAGTCTCCTTACTCGAATTCTGTACTTGCATCACAGAGCAATGAAATATTCCCAAAGAATTTTTAAGGATGAGGTTGGGAGGCAAAATAAGAAAGATGAACCCATAGTCTGCCCTACCATCTGTTCTGTGGGATACTACCACCATCGTGGCCAAATATGACCTTTCCACTTTTCTCTGGGCCTTGCTACATTCCACCTCCATCCTCTCATTATATCTTACCTACACTTGGAAACGACTCTAGTTTTTCCACTTATCTTTATCAACAAGTAATTCAAAGAGCAACTTTGTATATAACTCCTTAGAAACCTCAGGTCTGACTCAGTAATACATGACCTCCGAAGTCCAAAGTTTTCCTAATTCCCTTTATTATTTTTTTTCTAACTTCCATGTACTTACACTCTCTGGACCTCCACTGTTCTCAGGTTCGTCTTCCCTGGGAAATCTGTCAACCTAGACATAGACTTAAGTACCACCCTCTAATTATCTCCTAGGGATTCCAGTTTTTAAAAAAGCCTCAGCAAGCCTCATGGACTTTATTAAAGACTCTTTAAGATAACCCATGGGAGATAGCAGTACACCCACAGATATTTATTTAATACACCCTCAGAGTATTTAGTTTTTCATTTTTATAAAGTCTCTTCTGTCCAATGAAGACTCTCATCTCTTCTTCTTCAACATATGCAGTGTGTCACCCTTCTGACTACTCTCTGCTCCATCCCAGGGTCACTCCCTTTCCTGATATTACATTCTTTCCCAATTTGGTATGTTAGTAAAATCAAATAACGTAAAATATAACATGCGAATTATTATAAAGTGCACCGTTCAGTGATATTAAATACATTCATATTATTAGGGGATGAACATCACCATTTATCTTTCTAATTATGTTCTACATTTTAAAACTGGGACTCTAAATCCTTTAAACATAACTTTCCTTTTTGTTCCATAACCACCTGAAAAGCATCATTACCTTCCCAGTTTCTATGGTTTTGACTACACTAAGTACCCCATATGATTGAAATAAGTAGTTGTATTGTTATGACTCACTCAAAGTCACAAAAATGGCATTTTGGTAGCTAAATTTCCTCAAGATTCATCCATGTGGTAGCATATTCCTAGATCTTTTCCTTCTTAACAGTGAACAATATTGTATTATATGGGTATACCACACTTTGCTTATCCAGGAGCTAGTGGATGAACACTTAGGTTGATTTCATATTTTAGCTACTGTGATTATTACTGCTCTAAACACTAGAGTACAAATATTACTTTAGGACCCTGATTTCAATTCTTTTGGGTATACCACATAGTAAAGTTCCTGGATCATGTAGTAACTCTATTTTTCAATATCTGAAAGCTTGCCATACTCTTTTGCAAAGCAGCTGTATCATTCTACATTCCCACTGACATAGAACAATGCTTCCAACTCCCTCACATCCTCACCAATACTTGTTTTCTGCTTGTGTGTGTGTCTGTGTGCTTGTGTGTGTGTGCATGCACACAAATATATAAACATGCATTTAGTGATATGGAGCATCTATTCAAGTGCTTAGTCATTTGTACATCTTTTTGAAGAACCATCTATTCAAGTCTTTTATCCATTTTTGAATCAGGGTGTTTGTTTTTGTTGAGTTGTAGGAGTTCTCTGTATATTCTGAATAGAAATCTCTTGTCAGATAGGTGGCTTTCAAATATTTTCTCCCATCTTGTGGGTTGCCATTTTATTCTGTTTACATTTCTTTGATACACATTTTTTTAAAATTATGCACTGCAAATTGTTTATTTTTTTGTTAGCTGTACCTCTGTTGTTCCTTCATTTCATAATGAGGAAAACACTGCCAAATCCAATGTCATGAAGCTCTTGTCCTGTGTCTTCTACTAAGACTTTTTATTTTGTTAGGTCTTATATTTAGTTTCTTGATACGTTTCCATTAATGTTTGCATATGATGTTAGGTAAGGGTCCATATTCCTTCTTTTGCATGTTGACAGCAAGACTTCTCAGCACCATTTGTTGAAAATGCTATCCTTTGTACTTTGAAAAGTCTTGGCAACTTGTCAAAAATCATTTGGCCATGTATCCGGGTTTATTTCTGGGTGTTCTGTTCTATTCTATTAGCCTTGAATAAGGGAGAAAATAGTATAACCTATCCAGGTTGATGAAGAACATAAAGAAAGACCAGGACTGAGAATTAGAAGGGCAATATAAAACAGCAGGGAGTAAAAGACAGTGTGAGAGAAGATCTTGTATTTGCAAGTTCATGGAAATATGATCATTTTAAACCACTAAACGCTTGACTTTGAACAATACGGTAAATGTGCTAGCAAGAAACATAACACTTACACATCTCTGGGAAATATAGTATGGGCATAAAGATAAACTACACACAAATATATTAAAAAGGGAAGGGTTTTCATGGTGTGAGAATATTGTGGGATGTGAAATACAATTTACTTCTGTTTTACCATTGTCTCTAAACTTTATCAAAGTGTACATACAAGCAATTCCAATTCTGGTAATGTGCTTGACAGGTTTATATATGAACTTCAGGCAACCAGTAAATGTACATTCATAGTAGGACTGTTCTCTAATCCAAAAAACAAAACACAAAAACTGGAAAGACTAGAGTTCACTTTGTCAACACACATAGAGATGCAGTGAAGGTTAACGGTCCAAAAACAGAAGGTGAACATGGGTACAAGAGGTTAATCCCCAGGCTGGGGTAGGAAGCAGAGTTTGAGGGTAACACAAGTAGAAAAGGCTTTTGTCCTATCCTTGATTTTTGAGGTATGGAAATTCACAGGTCGCTACCTTCATTTCAAAATGAATGAATGCACTATTCAATTTATTAAAACAGGAGAAGTAAACATGAGTGATAATAAATTTCAAACTGTCGCTAATCAAATAAGATACTAAGAAAAATTAGATAATATGATTTAAGAATGAAGTAGAGAGCTTGTCCAAGATGGTAGCATTCAAAGACCCAGAGCTTGATGCCTCTCATGGGCACACCAAAGTCACAACTGTTTACAGAACAGCAATTGATGAAAAAGGCCGGGACCTACCATAAAAGATGTTTTAAAGCTAAAGATATAAGGAAGGCACCTCGGCAAGACAAGAAGGAAGGGCAAAATCTCAATAGAGTCAAGATCCATACCACCAGGTGGGTGGCCCCCAAATGGGAGAATTACAATTTCTGAGGTGCTCCCAGGTAGCAAGGGGTATGAACAGAATATCAGGCTCCCAAACCCAGGGATCGTGTGCTGGAAAGAACAGTTCCTAGAAAGTTGGGCTTTGAAGACCAGTAGTGCTTATTTTCCAAAGAGCCAGAGGGTTGTGGGAAACAGAGAGTCCAGACTTAAAAGATGCTCACAGGGCTTCTCGGGTAGCGCAGTGGCTGACAGTCCACCTGCCGAAGCAGGGGACACGGGTTCGTGTCCCGGTCCAGAAGGATCCCACATGCCAAGGGGCAACGGCCCGTGAGCCAAGGCCGCTGAGTCTGCGACACCCGAGGCTGTGCTCCACAATGGGAAAGACAATTGTGAGAGGCCAGCGTACCGCAAAAAAAAAAAAAAAAAAAAAAAAAAGAAACATGCTCACATTATCCCACATGACCCGAGAATCAGAACAGAAGCAGTCATTTGAAAGGATACTGGGTCACACCTACCTCCTGATTTTGGAGAGTTTCCCAGAGAGGCAAGGGGCAACTACAGCACAGCCTCAGGGACATAGACACTGGCAGCAGCCATTTGGGGGAGCTCCTTCTACCTCGTGGCCACTGGTACCAGCAAGCATAATCTCCGAATCCTCCCTCTATATTTTTAGCTTCAGGACCTAGCCCTACCCGTTTCCACCAACCATAGACACAAGTACGAGGATGCTGCAGGCCAAGCAACTAACTGAGAAGGGTCATAGCTCTGTCCACAAGCAAACAGGCTGCCTTCAGACCTTCCCAATGCACAGCTGCCCCTGGACATGGGCACAGCCACCAAAAGCCCCAGGACCAGCCTCCACACCTCAGTGGACAGACACCAGCCCTAGAGTCCCTGGCCCCTCTGACAAGTGAGCCTGCTCTGCCCTTGGAATCAGCCTCACCGTTGGCAGGTGTTTACTTCACAGGGACTAGATGAAGCTTAGACTTACCCAACAGCAAACCTGCTCTAGCAGTGGGACCAGCCTCATACACCAACAGGCACACACCAGCTCTAGATATAACACAGCCCAGCAGCTTGTGTGACTAGAACACTCACTTGCAGGTCAGAAGCAGCCATGGACTCAGCTGGGTCCTGACCCTGCCCATCAGAATGCCAATAAAAGATTAGGGATACCACAGGCCCTGCAGATAGCTGTGTCCGGGACAGTTATCCAACACCAACTCTGAGAATACTGGGTCCCATCTCCAGAACTCAGGACCTCTGTCTTCTTCCCAGTAGCCAGCATAGCCCCAGGAACAATGACTCAGCGTTAGCCCTGATATCACCTGAAATGCATCTCTACCCATAAGTGAACCAGCACTAGATTTGATGTCTCCCAGCGTTGTGCAGCCAGCTGCCTTATGATTTAGTCCCAGCAAGCAGCACAGACAGCCTCCATACAAGACAGAGCCTGGAAAAGAAGCAGTCTGGGGACAGCCAAGACTACCAGACCACCCACAGTAGTCAGCCCACCAGAACAGAACAGCCCAAGCAGCCCACATGGGGGGGGTACACCTAGAACATATAGTTCTAGTGACCAGGGGACAGTGGGATCCAGGGACACATAGGACCCCTCCTACAAAAAGCCACTTCTCCAAGGTCAGGAAAGGTAATGAGCCTACTACATACATAGCAATAAAACCAGCAAGTTAAGAAAAATGACATGACACAGAAACACGATCCAAATGAAGGAACAAGATAAGAACCCAGAAGATCTGAGTGAAGTGGAGACAGCCAATCTCCTCAACAAAGAGTTCAAGGTAATGACTCTAAAGATGATCAAAGAACTCAGAAGAACCCACGACCAAAGCAAGAAGTTAGAATTTTTTAAAAAAAAAGTTAGACCATTAAAGAACAACAAAACAGAGGTGAGGAATACAATAACTGAAATGAAAAATACACTTAAAGAAAACTACTGTAAACTAAATGATACAGAGGAATGAATCAGAAAACTGAAGGACAGAGTACTGACAATCACTGAAGATGAACGGTAAAACAATACATTAAAATGAAATGAGGAAAGTTGAACAGACTTGTGAAACAACATCAAGTGTACTAATATTTGCAACATATTGGTCCCAGAAGCAAAAAAGGAAAGAAAAAGCAGTGTAGAACAAACCTGAAGACATAAAAGCTGAAAACTTTCCTAACGTGGGAAAGAGAACAGACATCCATGTCCAGTAAACACAGTAAGGCCAAAACAGGCTCAAAGAAAAGAGGACCACAACAAGACTTATTGTAATTAAAATGGCAAAAAAAAAAAAAAAAGATAAAAAGACACTATTAAACGGAGCAAAGGAAAAGCAACAAGTTACAAAGATGGGAACTTGCATAAAGTTATCAGCTAACTTTTCAGGATAACCTCTGCATGCCAGAAGGGAGTGGCATGGTATATTTAAATTCCTGAAAGGAAAAAGTCTATAACTAAAAATACTCTACCCAGCAAGGCTCTCCTTCAGATCTGATGGTGAGATCTATAGTTTTACAGAGAAGCAAAACTAAAAGAGCTCAGCATCGCCAAACCAGCTTTATGAGAAATCTTAAAGGGGCTTTTCTCAGTGAAAAAGGAAAGGCCACAACTGAAACATAAAAATTAGGAAAGAAAACATACTAAAGGAAAAACCTCATTGGATAAAGCCAATATTCAACAAAGGCAGTAAATCAACCATGTACACAGCTAATAGGAAGGATGAAAGAAAACTGATAAAATCATCTATATACACAATAAGAAATTAAGGGACACACGAAACAAGTAGATGTAAAATACAAGGTCATATTCAGTAACTGTGGGGGAGCAGAGAAACAATGCAGTGTTGTTAGCGTCCATGTGAAATTCAGAGCTCAGCACCTTAAATAATCAGACACACACACACATACACACACACACACACACACACACACACACACACACACACAACTGAAAGAAATCCAAACATAATATTAAAGGTAGTCCTCACATCACAGATGAAGGGAATAAAAGGGGAAGAATGGAACACGGAAGAAATTAAAGAGGGATTCTAAAAATTCCCAAGACAAATGAAAATGAACACACAATGATCCAAAATCTATGGGACACAGCCAACGCAGTTCACAGGGAGAAGTTATAGTGATACAAGCTTATTCTTAGGAAACAAGAAAAAATATCAAATAAACAACTTAACATTACACCTGAAGGAATTAGAAAAAGAAGAAAACAAAACTCAAAGCTGTCAGAAAGAAAAAAAAAATTAAAAAAACAATACCATATGCAATCACACCAAAAAGAATAAGATACCTACGAACAAACACACCTAAGCAGGTAAAAGACATGTACTCAGAAATCTATCAGCTTTTGGTGAAAGAAGTTGAAGGCAACAGAGAAAGATGGGAAAATATAGCAGGTGCATGGACTGGAAGAATTAATATTGTTAAAATAACCATACTACCAAAGACAATCTACAGATTTAATGCAATCCCTATCAGAATACCAAAGCATTTTCACAGAACTTGAAAAAGTAATTTTAAAATTTCTATAGAAACACAAAGACCCCAAGTAGCCAAACAATCTTGAGAAAGAAAAGAGCTGGAGGCATCATGCACCTTGACTTCAGATTACACTGCAAAGCGACAGTAATCAAAGTGAATCGGACCGGAGCAAAAACAGACTCAAAGATCACTGGAATAGGACAGAGATCCCAGAAAGAAGCCCACACAGTTATATTTAATTGATTTATGACAAAGCAGGCAATATGGAGAAAAAGCTATCTCTTCAGTAAGTGGTACTGGGAAAACTGGTCAGCTACATGGAAAATAATAAAATTAGAGTATTTTAGCACACCATATATAAAATACACGCAAAATTGAATAAAGACGTAAATGTAGGACCATAAAATCCCTAGAGAAAACTATGGAGCATTCTTCAACATAAATGATAGCAACAGTTTTAGGTTCAGTCTACAAAGGCAAATGAAACAAAAGCAAAAATAAACAAATGGGACTTCACTACACTTAAAAGATTTTGCACAGCAAAGGAAAGCAAAGACAAAATGAAAAGACCAGCTGCTGAAGGGGAGACAATATTTGCACATGATAAGAGATATGAGATAAGAGATATGAGATGAGATATCACTCAAAAAGATATGACCAATCAAGGGTTCATATCTAAACTACAGATACAGCACATACAACTCAATATCAGAACAACACCCAAAATCTTTTTTTAAAAAATGAGAAGATCTAAATAGACATTTTTCCAAAAAAAAAAACACAGAGAGAGAGACAGAACTCACAAAGATGCTAAACATAGCTAATCGGCAATAAAATGCAAACCAAAACAAAGAGATATATCTCCGCAGCCTTGTCAGAATGGCTGTCATCAAAAAGGTCATAAATAAAAAAGGTTAGTGAGGATGTGGGGAAAGGGAAACTCTTGTACACTCTTGATGTGAATGTGAAGTAGTGCAGCTACTGTGGAAAACCGAATGGAGATTCCACAAAAAAACTAAAAATAGAACTATCATAATATCCAACAATTTCACTCTTGGGTATATAAGAAGATAAAAACACTATTTCAAGAAAATAACTGCACACCAATGTTCATAACAGTGTCATTTGCCATAGCCAAGATATAGAGTCAAACTAAGTGTTCATCAATAGGTTAGGGGATAAAAAAGATTTTTTTATGATGACTTCAGCAAAAAATGAAATTTTGCCATTTGCAAGAACATGGATGGACTTGGAGGGTATTGTGCTTAGTAAAATAAGCCATAGAGAAAACAAGTCTGGTAGGTTATCACTTACACGTGGCATCTAAAAATTTGACTACAACAACAACAACAACAAAAGAGACTCACAGATTAAAGAACACACTAGTGGTTACCAGCAAGGAGAGACAAGGTGGAGGAGATTCTGTGGAAGAATCCACTATGTATAAAATCAATAATCTACAGTGACGTACTGTAGAGCATGGGGAATAGAGCCACTGTTTTATAAGTATAAATGGAGAACAACCTAAACATTTACAAATCACTATGATGTACCTCTGAAACTAATATAATAATGTAAATTAACTATACATCAATAAAATATAACGTAAGAAACAATAAAGGGGAGACAATGATTATTAGATAGACATCAATTAAACAAACACAAGTTTTGGAAATCAATGAATTAAAAAACAACATGTAAGACACAACACTGGCATTTAAAGTGTACGATCTATTCATTTAAGTGGTGAAAAGTGGTACCCATTATCACAATTTTGTGTATCTAGGTTAAATTATTATCTACAAAAATATGTTACAAATATTCACTCAAAAAGAAAGAGAAAATTTGGATTAACCCACTTTAGTATACAAATTTAATATCAAAGTCTCTATGTAACATTGACTTGAATAAGTTGTTAGCCACTTCTAGTTTCTTTGTGATGTAAAATCTTTTAAACCATAAAAATCAGCCTTTCTACATTTTTCCATTAGACATCCAGAGAAGTTAAAAGAAATGAGAAGACAGAACAATCAACCAGGAAGGTGAATTTACTGAGAAACAGTCATTTGTTCTCCCTCCTCCTTTTCTTTTCCTCCTTTTCCAGGTCTCTTTCCGTTCCAATCAGGAAAACTCTGGAGGCTTCTGAGAATATTTCTTTGATGGCTTGAAATCACCATACCTACATCCTCTGTCACAGCTATACACACGGGAACAAAAATAAACCTCTGCTATCTACACATGTAGGAGGGATTCGTGCAAAATATATTCCTACATGGAGAACAACAGGTGAGCTTTCTACCTGTTCTCTATAATGTCTTTCCATTATCATAAATCCCACACATTATGAGGCAGAAGCGGTTATGTGAGCTTTTCCTTGAAGTCAAAAACTCGCAGTCATTTCAAGTACCTGGTGATCACAAGGTACAGCCAGGGAATGTGCCATCCCACTTGGGGGAAGGTGGTGAATGAGCTTTCGCAACCATGCACCTCCTGATGTACAGATTCTGGAGAAACAAAGGGCGGTCACACCGCAGTCAGCCTGTCAGTCTGTCGGGCCACTGGGCAACCCCATCAGCCTGGAAGTGACCCCTCAGTTGCTGAAAGCAAAACTCTGTCCCCCCTGTGAAACCAGGGAATTTGGGCCAGAGAGTCAGAGGAGACCGGTAATCAACTCCTCCTCTCTGCTCACCTCCTTGGGGTTACAGCAACCCCATCTCCAAACCCAACTCTGATCCTGGAGTGCCAAAGTGGGAGTGCAGGTGGGCTCTGCCGGTGCTTCAGCGCCCTCTGGGAAGCCCCCTAGTTTCAATATGATTTGAGTTTGATCCTGTGAAACCAGCAGAACTTCTCACCACATATAAATGAGGAGATTCTGGCCTTTTTTAGTACGCACGGTGAACACAGTTGTCCTGGCTGTACTTTCCAACCCTCCTATTTTACCCACCTATTTTTATCCACCTTCCTCCCTGTCAGTACCTTTGACCAACCCTGAGCTCAGACTCCTGACCTATTACAGTGACTTTGTCAGTCTTTCTTTAAAACTAGACAGGTAGGGCTTCCCTGGTGGCGCAGTGGTTGAGAGCCCGCCTGCAATGCAGGGAACACGGGTTCGTTCCCCGGTCCGGGAGGATCCCACATGCCACGGAGCGGCTAGTCCCGTGAGCCATGGACGCTGAGCCTGCGCGTCCGGAGCCTGTGCTCCGCAACGGGAGAGACCACAACAGTGAGAGGCCCGCTTACCACACACACACACAGACACACACACACACACACACACACACACACACACACAAAGGACAGGTAATAAAATGAATTTAACCTAGAAGCAGCAGCTCAGTAAGGGAAATAAAATCATCTGAAATTATCTAATCACAGCCACAGCCACCCAGGGCTCTGTCTTATCTGCTGGGGCATAAGAATGAGACCTTCCTAAACTTGAAGGACATCCAATCAAATAGGTAAAGGTGTCGCTCACCTCTGGCTCTTGGAGGGATTGCTAAGCAGTCTACCCAGTGTATACTAACTGCCAAACACTGCCATGGTTTTGAAACACCTATGTTCCATGAAAGCTTTTTCGGGTGCATGGGGAAGGTTTCTTTTTGACATCAAGCAAAAAAATAAATCACCAAGCTCTTTGAGCACAGGAGTTCTTAATAGGGCAGTAGAAAGAAGGAATGGACAGAAAAGACGATCTCCTCTGAAGTGCACTTCATTTTTCCAAAAGAGAAGGATTTAGTCTCAGTTTCGGGAGAACACTTTTAAATAGCTGGGACAGCTCCAAACTGCAGTTTAGGGAATGAGTATTTCAAAACAGCAGTGCTTTAAAAGTCCTGGCAAGGCAGCAAAAGGATTAAGAGTTGGTTTTGCATAGTTTTGAACACAGGAGTAAAGAAACATAGGCATCTCTGACTAAACAGCCTTGAGATCCTATGGCATCAATGGGTCAGTTGCAGGGGGCATGGGGTGTGGGGGGCGATATTTCTCTCTCAACGTTTCCCAGGGCAGCTACCCCTCCCTACCTTACCCCCCTACTCCCTTCACCCTTCCTCCCTCCACTATTGGGTCCCCAGGGATAGCACTTCTTAAGCTGGAAGGCTCAGGCACCATCTCTGCACTCTGGATTCTTCCTGGAGCCTGACAAGTTCTGGGACAGGAAGGCAGGTCTGCAAGGCCACTGGGGTGCAGTCGGACCTGGAGGCCTGGAGGGGAACTGGAGGCCTGAAGCCCACCCATGTCCTTGAAGCCGAGGGAGGAACACATACTCCTAACAGTGCTTCTCAAGGCTCAGCCTGTTTCCAATCCGACGGTGTTCCATACTCACTTGAGGCAGCAAGGATTGCCTCTAACTGGCCCACTCGATTCCGCCTTAAGGGTCCTCACACATATGTGGGAGCACAGGCCCCGGCTCCCTTTAGTCAGCTGAGGCCAGTGCTGCCGGTGTCCCTCCAGTCCCATCACCACCACCTCCCTCTGGGACTCTATCTAATAGAAAAAAGAGCACAGAAGAATTGGTGAATCAAGGGACCTGGGGGCCTGGGTATGCATTTGAAGACCGAGAACCTAAGGCACAATTACATATTATTGGAGACTCTTGTGGGCTGTGTGTGGGGAGGTTAGGAGGCTGAGAGGCTGAGTAGGCCTGGTGAGTCCAGCCCCAGGACACCACACAGCCCCGCCCCTCCTTCCCTGCCATCAGACAAGTGGTGCCGCAAATCCAGTCGGGATTCTGCACTCCACCCTCCCTGATTCTCCTCCAGAAGAGCAGGTGGCCCCCCTCTGAGAGCAGGGGCAAGACAATGCACCAAGTCCCCCTGCACTAAGGCGCTACTGGAATCTCTTCCTGAACAGCAGTGCTGGCTTGGAGCAAACCCACGCACCCCCAAAGTTGGTCTCGTCCTGCTGCTGAGGGAAGCAGGGTTTAAGTCAGCTGCCCTGGCTTTAAATCAATCAGCCCCCCCTTTAAGCCAGGTGACCCGAGTTTAAATCACTGTGTACCCCTCAATCCTGCAACTTCAAAAGTTAGGAACTTCCCTTTGATCCCAGCAGCTCACATAGCTGAACGCACACTGTAGTCACCCCCAAGCCTGGCTTAGAGGCAAGATATAAGGTAAGGGGATGGGCGTGCACTCATGGTGATGAGAGTGTACTTCATGTACCAGAAGGGTCTAGGTACTCTGGGGTACAGCAAGCAGTGCACGATACAGCAGCTCCCAGGCAAAGCTGTTGATGCACAGGGAGAGTGGGCACACCAATGCATGCAGAGGTTCCAGGACGGGAGCTGGGGCACAGCCAGCCAGGAAGGTGTGAAAGCGGAGGATCTGAGCCTTCTTGAGAAAGGCAGACACAGAGGATGGATGAGAAACAAAGACCAGATGAAATATGCATTTGAAAAACACACCCTGCTCTTGACATTGGCGTGGGGGCCACCCTAGATTTGAGTCTTCTTTCTCCCCAGTACCTAGTGCTTTGGCCTTTGCCCAATTACTTATAAAATTACTGATAATATCTATCCCATATAATACTGCATTTGTAGTGGTATTGCGTGTTAATGTTTCTAGAGTGGAATAAACTTTTCTACAAGAAAAAGGTACACTATCTGAAATAAATTTAAACCCCTCTTTATAAAGTACTATACCGGACTTCCCTGGTGGCGCAGTGGTTAAGAATCTGCCTGTCAATGCAGGGGACATGGGTTTGAGCCCTGGTCAGGGAAGATCCCACATGATGTGGAGCAGCTAGGTCCAGGAAACACAACTACTGAGCCTGCAGGCCACAACTACTAAAGCAGGCACACCTAGAGTCGGTGCTCCACAACAAGTGCAGCAAGAGAAGCCACCGAAATGAGAAGCCCACGGACCTCAACAAACAGTAGCCCCCTTTTGCTGCAACTAGAGAAAGCCCGCATCCAGAAATGAAGACCCAACGCAGCCAAAAATTAATTAATCAATTAATTAATTATTTTTCAAAGGAACTATATCCTTCTCTACAACTTCTCTGGGAAGAAAAGAGAGATGGCCTGGGAGAGTGAGAAAGACCAATATTTAGTGCACATCTCTCATGCAGGTGCTCTACTGGCTCAGATACACTTATCCCCATTTTACAAACAAGGAAATAAGCTCAGAGACGTTTAGTAATTTTCCCAAAGCCAGACAACTATTGAGTGGCAGAACCAGGATCTGAACCAAGTCTGTTACGTTCAAAGCCTAAGTCCTCATCGCAACAAAACTCAATTAATATTTACATTTATCGAATTATATTGAAAACCAGGGAGTTTTTGGCACAATCCTGAATAAGAGTGAGAAAGAAAGAGATAGCATTGTTCCTACAGTCAACCAAAATTTTTGGAGCAGCTGCTAAATACCTGGCCATTTTGGGGGTTCAGCAGTGATCACGACAGGAAGAGTCCTGCTTCCGTGAACCATGTAGTGGGGAGGAGAGACAGGTGCAACTTGGGTGAGGGATTTCACCTTCTGGGCCTCTTGTTTCCTCATCGGGAAAATGGGACGGGTGCTCCTCATTTTGTGGGATTGTCCAGCCCTCACAATCTCTGATTCCATAAGAAACATTTGTTTTCCTGTTTCTTTAAAATTCCTTCAGGCCATGAGCCGTGTTGAATGTTGTTAGCTGCAACCCAAATCACTCTATTCCCACAACGTTCCTGTGACCAGGTCTTTCCTGAAACATGACTCACAATCAGTCAAGTCACAGAACCTAAGGGGTACCCAGCAGAAAAATTACAACCCTTGCTTCTCAGGAGTTCTGCAGTCTACCTTCCAGCTAAACTTAACTCACCTGGCACAAGGTGGCCATCCCCGGTTTCACATCAACATGATCTCAGGCACAAACCTCCTTGTTTTTTCCAGTTTGTCTTTAAGTTACTTGTTGAAACAACTGTACAAATATGACAAAGATATAAAATTAGGCATTTTCTGCCCCCAGTGCCTGCTAATAATGACATTCTGCCACTTTAATGATAAAGATAGAACATTTCCACATTCTGCTGACCTTATTATTTGTCATTTTTGTTATTTCTATGAAATACATCTTTCAATATTTTAACAATGGAACATTTATTTAGGTTGTTGCAGACCCAGCCTTTAGTGGTAAGGGTTTTGTTGTTATATTTCTGTTATGTTTCCTTTAAAAATCATTATCCTATTCAAAGGGATTAAGTCAATTCTATAGGCATTTATCTTATGATATTGATGAAATGAATACATAGAGGACAGTAGGACAAGTTGATTAGACTTGAGAACCTCTATTAGCACAGTTACGTATAAATATTATATATATGTAAACCAAAGTACATGCTGAGTGAGATTCTCTGACACTTTTTCACTGTCTGCCCCTCAAGCCTCTGAGAAATGGAATATTTCATGCCATCTCAGTAAACAAAGGATGTCACAGACATCAGCACTTGCAGCCCTCCAGTGTGAGCCGCCGTCCAAGAGGAACTCAGGATATGCAAATACAGAATGCAGGCCCCAGAGAGCTGAGGGTACATATCAAAGGATGGATTTCAGTGAGCCCAGACTCTGGCTTCTTCGCATACAAAGAAAAGCGCTACATTCCTCACGTCGGGAGAGCAGGTTTTCCTTAGTTAACAGTCACCTTTTGATGTTCCCCATTACTTGCGTCAGTCCCCTGCCCTGTCCCCTCCGCTCCGGTACTTTGCCTCAGGGAGGAAGGAGAGCAGAGGGATTCAGCTGAATAAGAGGACTGCGAGCCTCAGGAGGAGTTTTCAGCCGCTTTTCCCACAGTCAGGAGGAGGGGCGCTGACGGTGACGAGTGACCGTGCGCCTCCCTTGCCCCGTTTTCCCTCAGGACGCTCAGGCCGACACCCTTCCCACGCCCTCCAGGCCCCGCGAGCCAGGCCGACGGCAGGGTCGAGAGGAGGGACCGAAGTTCCCCGGGACCAGACGCTGGGGGCCGCTCTTTCTACACAGCAGCAGCGGGTGACAGAAAAACCCTGCCCCTCAGAAGCTGGTCTTGACCTGCCGCCCGGGCACCGGACCAGGCGGAGGGTCGGGGCCCACTTACCGGCCCGCCGCCCCCACGACTGTCGCGGTTTTGGCCTCCTGTGCCCCTCCAGAGCCTGCAGCCTCAGTGAGGCCGCCCTCCCCTCCGGCTCCGGGGCAGTTCCGAGAGGGCGGAGGGAATAGACCCCGAGCCGCCAGGAGTTCCAGCTCTGTGGAAACACGGGCTCAGTTCTGGTCTTAGTGGGTGGGACCGCTCTGCCCCGAGGCCTTCCGGGCGGGGGCGGGGGGGCGCCGGGGGTGGAAGCCGCCAGGAGCGCAGGGCCCCAACGGGCGGCCTGGAGGGGCGGTCCGGCCTGGGGCCCCGCCCACTGTGACCGCAGCCCAGGCCTTTTTCCTGGAATCCTTCACAAAATAGAAAGATACGCGGTCTATAGTAAATATTCACAAATGATTGTTGCTGCTGTGCTTACCATCCTATTAAAGGTGTAAAATCCATAAAACACTTTAAGTTCAAAGTTAACTATGAATTCTTACCTTTCCTTATTATGTCTCTGCTATTCCCAATTGTGGTTAATGAATCATAGACTGTGGCGTCACTGGTTAAAAATGAGCTTGTTAAAAACATAGAACTCAAGCCCACCGGACCTACTGAATCATAATCAGAACTTTTACAATCTACCCAGTGTACTTCCGTACCCATGAATAGTTGAAAGGTACATTCCTACCTCGACGTATCTTTTCTGAGAAATACACACATTTTATCCAGTTTCATATAAATAAAGCACTCAAAAATGCATATGCCTGTGTTGAAACCATCATTTTATCATTTATTTTCCGGATACGTATAGTCTCTATACTTTTGTGGATCACATGCCACACTCTGTTCTTGTAGTTAGAAATAGAAATAGAGAAAGTTACTTTGTAATATATATATATATATATGTGTGTGTGTGTGTGTGTGTGTGTGTGTGTGTGTGTGTGTGTGTGTGTGTGTATTAGTGAATAATTAAAGACACTCTTCTAAATTAAAACCAGTTCTCTTAACCTGCTGTTTTCTTACTGGGTCACGTTATGAACTCTTCCCGTGGTCACACGATATGTGTACTTTCAGTTTCAGGGACTGCTGGCATTCCAGGATGTGCCCATAGATTTCTCTCAAGAAGACTGGTAATGCCTGGACCAAGATCAATGGGAATTGTTACAGGGAAGTGCTCTTACCCAAGTATAGGAACCTTCTCTCCTTGGTTGAGGATAACTTCCTTCCAGAATTCCTTGTCTACCCAAAGGATTTAGAGTCCTTCATTTGTAGAATGTCTCCTGGAATCTTCTGCTTCCTACAATAGGCTTTCAGGTTGCAACGTTTCAGGAAAAATTTGGAGTTTGTGGGTATAATATATCTTATTCTCTAAAACTGCAGCCTCCCTTTTAATACACTTTGTAACTGCTTGGGATGTGTCTATATGAACTGTGTACTATATGCTTCTGTTATACTCCTTAAAATATTTTATTGTCTTATTTTCTGTAACAATTTTCCATGGATTCTTTGGGCTTAAGGTATACTAAAAGGGAGACTGCGATTCTGGGACTTCCCTGGTGATGCAGTGTTTTAGAATTCGCCTGCCAATGCAGGGGACACGGGTTTGATACCCGGTCTGGGAAGATCCCACTTGCCACGGAACAGCTAAGCCAGCGGGCCACAACGACTGAGCCTTTGTGCCACAACTACTGAAGACGGTGCACCTTGAGCCCGTGAGCCATTTATTTTTTGGAGAATAAAACCACCTCTGAGTGATCAAAATTTAGACCAGCTAGTCAAAATGCTTTATCACCTGTTCTTCTAAAACACTGATCAACGAAACAAGTTTTACTAGGGATAACAGTGTAATTGTACTCTGGAGTTCATATCGGCAATATGGTTTATGACCTTGATGCTGGATGATGACATTTCAATCGTATAACTGCTATTAATTGTGTGTTCAATGATTAAAGTCTCACGTGATCTGAGTTCAGACTGGAGTCATGCTGGTTGCTTTCTCTCTATTGCAGATTTCTTCCAGTATGAAAGGACAAGAGCAATACGGCTTACTGTACAAAATGTCTGCAAACTA